>VZDJ01000075.1:50421-166236 GCA_008694505.1 Cyanoderma ruficeps | reverse complement strand
TTTTTTTTTTTTTAAATAAATGGTTCTTTGAACCTGGTGGTTGTAAGGAAGTGAAACAGAACAAACTTTGAAAAGTGTGCTTGTCTGAGGCTCCTTACACCCTATCTGGCTGAGAGTACAGGTGGCCAAGCACAGAAAGTTCCTGCCAATTTCTAAAGTTACACTTTTATCCACTAAACAAGCATCCTGATCCGGGTTACCAAACAGGGCACTCAACAGGAGCCTCCAAGTGCGTGTATTAAATATCACTTATTCCACAGCCTGGGCCATCCAGCCTAGTAAAGCTTGATCTAATACTGTTTCACCCTTTTCCTGTGCTCGCTGGATTTTGGGTAATGGACCTTCCCAGGAGACTGCTCTCAGAAAGTGTCTTCAGTAGGAGAGTTGATGCACATGCTTCTATTTTAAAAAGCACATGTTCAGCACATTTCACTTTTGTGANTTTAAAAAAAAAAAAAAAAAAAAAAAACGGGATTCTGCTGGAAGGACTTATGTCAAAGTGCAAAAGGTTTTGTACACAATGAACAGATTTTTTTTTCTTGAGGGCCAAAGAGGAGACACTAAAAGGAGATCTCCCTGCCACAAAAGCAGTTGCTGTTTTACACACAGAGAATCCACAAGGCGGCTTGTTATGAATTCTCCGTCTTTGTATTTATTTTGGATTAGATTGATTTAATCTAAGAGTCACATCGAGAAAACCAGACCTTGTCTATAATGAGAAACTTAATATGTATTCACAGTAAACACTCTAAATGTCAAAGTTTAATGGACACTATTGAAAGGCCATTATTATAGTAATGTGAATGTATTATAGTAACATCAGCATGGCTGATGAAGAGCAATTCTTTAAAAGACACTCTTAAAAAAAATCGATATAAACTTTAAATAACAATAAAAACTCCCTACAATGCATCTTAATCCAATGGAAGGACAGTAATAACCCCCTCCAAAAATCAAGCCTTGGCAGTGAATCTCAGCCTGAGAAAAAAGGGTGAGTTGCATGACTGCAATGCCCTGTACCAGTGACAAATATGAACAGAACAAATTTATATTCTTGTCCCCTGAGTTCATGCCTAAACTCACGTCATCATCAACCTCCCCAAGCTCAGCTCTTCCCTCCTCTGTGTTTTCCTCCTCCAGGTCCTTCTCACCCAAAGAACATCCCCACGTCACAGGACACAGACAAATGCACCCCCAGGAGTCACTTGTGCATCATTTAAAAGTTCTGCACAGCAGAACTTGAGAAGTTAATATCTTGTTCTCTGTAAAAATGTCTGGAGTCTCCCATCTTATTAACAGGAGTCTCTTCCCTAAATTCCAAGTCTTTCAACGCGCCTTTTCCATCCCACTTTCCTGGGAGTGCGGGGGCTGTTGGGATGGAGAGCTCAACCCAGCAGGCACAGAGTGCTGGCATCACTTTAGCTTGATTTTGCTGATTAAAAACTGTATCAAAATCTGCTTTTTCCCCCCATAACTCCCTGCAAGATCTGATCCACCCTCGGTCCAAACACATCCAAGGTGTCCTGCCTTTCCCTACACACTCGGTGTCATCATATAACATTTTATTTACAGGTCTACAGTGGACACTTAGACCTTCTCAGCAGTATTTAAGGAATGTTTCCATGAAGATCCTTGCACATATTCCAGCATGATTATTGCTCACTGAAACAGAGGGTGGGAAAGCTCTGGAATACCTGAGTGAAGATTTGTCTTGATCTGGAAGGAACTGCTTCCTACATCAGTCCCAAAATCGAAGGCTGTGATATTGTGACTGTTAACAGAAAGAAGAAAGCCTGTTTCAGCAGGCTGAGTTTTTATTTGCAGTCATGGATGCATTTACCAATTTATATTAGTAAATATATTTTAATTTTATTTCATTGCATTTAGAATCAATTAAAGAAGTTCATTTATATGCAACGATGTAGCAACCAAAAGCTGCTGCTTACTCATTCTCTATGCTGAGGAATTTTCCCTTCGGCAGTGGGGCTGAACTTTTAAAGGAAATGATAATAGTTACTTTCATGCAAACCCAGAAAGGCAGCAAAATAATTCCTTTTCAAGCAGATTCAGAGAGATCAAAACCTCTGTTTTATGTGGATCCAGTCTCTGTAACCAGCTAACATGATGCCATGTTATTTTTATCTGGACATGTATGAAATACAGAAATGGGGGAGAGAAGAGAATTTCTTTATCCAAGTGCTGCTACTATATGGAGTCCCTCAAGGAAAATGAGCAATTATAGCATATTTATTTAATTTGCTGAGTAATGACTGCATATGTGCTGTTTCATTTGGGTTACATCTCTGCTCCAGCTCCCGAGGCTGACAAGGGAGAAAACACCACAGACAACCCGCAATCATGGAATTTCCGGAATTACTCTTAAATGCTTCTTAGAAAACAACAGAAGGTACAAATACTAATTGGTTCTGACTTATTTTTGCTCCACAGTGTGCATCTCCCTTGGTCTGTTGCCAGCTGCTAATAAAGGATGGAGTTCTTTGGCAAAGAGCAGTGGCAGAAGAGGAAGGGCACAAAACCAGCGCCGCACACAGGACCTGGTTCTCTGCTAATCCCACTCAAATCAGATCCATCTAACCCTCCTCAGAGTTTGCACTGAGAGGCACCCAGGAAGAGTTGAGGCACAGGAAAATGAAGAAAGTGTCAGCCCTAAAAGTCTGAAATTGATACCTGCCAGCCAGAGCAGACACTTAAAGGGATTCGCTGTTGATCTGTTGGGTGCACCTNAAACCCAACCAAAAAAACCCCAAACCCAACCAAAAAAACCCCAGCAACAAAAAAACCACATATTAAGAAAATAAGGATTATAATCCATTTTGTGTTGTGAAATCCTTGGATCTTCCTACAAAGCACTTGCCAGCTAAAGACTGACAACACCTGGAAACAGTCAGGATTGGCCTCCTAAAAATTCTTGCCCTCTTTTTGTCCTTTGAAAAGGACTTTGTGGCTACTGCTGTGAAAGGATTTTTAAAAAACAGGTATTGATTGATCACAAAGCAAAAATCTGTGAAATCCACAAAAAGTCCCAAAGCAAACAAACCCATAAAATTTACTACTGTGTTTTAGTATCTGGATTTAAATAAAAAGAGTGCACTTGATGACATAGCATTTGTAAAGATGCTAATAGAAGGTGCAGTGGCATCTTCAGCATTAAATAGCACATTAAATAAATGCAGGCAAAATTCTCCAAATACCCTTAAAATATTCCTTAGCAGTTATCCTCTCAAATTCAAAATTTGTGTTTTTCTAATTGGCTTTAATTGCCTTGATTGGGAAAAAAAAAATCCAGAAATGATTGCCCTTCACCTCTCCATTTGTTTTTATTCCAAGCAGAAGGTAAGGGATACACTTTGGACATCTTGGAGCCACAGGAACATCTCAGAACCCTGAGAAGCCCATGGTCTTCTCCCTTGTGCCTGGGGACAAACGGAGAGACCCTGAAGCCAAAATGGGAAAGGAGAGTCAATCCCTTCCCTTGCAACTCTTTCTGGTCTATTTTGAATTTCTGAGGATCAGCCACTCAGTTTAATGATGTTAAAAACATGATGAGAGAGATCCGTGTCTACCGTGTCTGCTCTCTGAGCAGTCAGAACTGAAAGTAGCAGGAATCTGGTTTTTTGTATTTAATATGTTGTGCCACATCCTCTGCTCAGTTTTAGATCACAGAGATTACAGGATTATCCCCTTCCCAAACTTTGAATCATCTTCTCACATGTGATATCGTTAAAATTGCTTTCTGGCCTCTTTTCAAATGGTGGCTGCTGAATGATCTGCTCTGAATTCTAAATAAAGTGAAACTTTAAATATCCCGTGTTCCGTGCTTGGAGCATTCAGCTTTGGAATGAGCCAGTTCCAAATGCTCAGGAAAAACAACAAAAAAAAAGGCCTTTTAATTAGCAGATGAGCCTATTAAGTCAATACTATTGTAACCTTCTGTGTAAGAGGGAGCTTTGCTGGGTGCTCCAAACTCTCTGAGAGCATCACATAAACATAAGGTGTGATAAAGGGGAGCACAAGAAACTGGCTCCATTTTTGTTTCTGGGATCTATTGCTGCGTGGCGCAAGAAATGGATGGAAACTTTTCAGCCCAAACACTGAGATTATCCAAAGCTCCCTGATGCACCTGGAATCAAAGCAGCAAAGGGAGAGATGCCTCATGCAGCACCCGAAAGGAAAGTACTGGAGAGCAGATTTGCTGATAAAAAAGAGGGATAAAACAATGGATAATTGAAGCAAATTTGAACCTGGGTTTTCGCAAGAGAATTCCATTCTGTCCACGGCACTGAAGATGGGTGATTGAGAACTTTTTAGGCTGGTTGGGCTTTGTTTCGGTTTTTTTTTTGGGGGGGGTGTTTGTCTGTATGTTTCTTGGTTGGTCGGTTTGGTTTTTTTTCCACTCGGATTCCAGCTGAGTTGATTGGCATCTTCCTCAAAAAAATAGTATTTTTTTTTAATGATTTCCCGTTTCGTTTTTTTTGCTTTAGTCACAAACTGTTCAGGCAAGACAAAGTAGCTCCAAAACGTTTTTCGGCCTGAACAACTAAAAATAATCCATCCCTATTCAGCAAAACATGAAATTCTGAGATGCTCTAATTTAGAGAACTGTTCCCTTTCCCAGGTAAACTCCACCAGGACACCGCAATAGCAGAGTTCCTGTCCCATTATTTTGCCTGGAACACTGAGGAATCTTTAGGGGACTTTCTCTGGACAAATTTTTCCCCAAAACATCAAGCTGCCATGGTTCAAAACAATCTCCATTACCAAAATTGTAGTAAACTCTGATTTTACTGCTAACGCTTTTCAGGAGGACGAAGGATTAAACCAATTTTTATGTACGTGGACATAGGGAAACCTCACGAGCCAAATTCTTCCATGTCACCTGACAATTTAAGTATTTCACCACTTCATTTAACTACAAGACATCCAGGCATTCCAGTCCAGCTCCTTTAGTAAGATTGAGTAAGAGGATCCCTACCCTCAACTCCCCACATTCCAGACGTGGCTGAGGGTGGTTCACATCTGGATGATTTAGCCATTACACTCCAAAATTAATAATCCAGCCTAAACTTCTGCCGTGCCAAGAACCTGCAGCTGTCTCTTGAAACCAAAGGTTTAATCACTGAGATCCAGTGATTCACGTGTCTTCATTCATTCCTGACATAAATATGTACATCTGACTTGTAAAATTTACTGGGTGGCTAAACAGGATTCAATTGTTTATAAAGAATCTAATTTTCCCTTGAAAGTTTCCTACAAGTGCCTCGTTGCTTTGGAATTATTTTTATTCCTTGCACTTTTTTTTTTTTCTTGCTAAAAGACTAAGCATTATCTACTAATAACATGAAGATGCAGAAAAGAAAAGGTCAATTTAATTGGAGCTACTATTTCCTGGGGTTTAAAAGGAAAATGTTGAAGCTAAGATGACATTGACAAATTGCTACTATTTATTTAAATTGTGTAATGCAATCTACCAGTAGTTCTATAATCTGCATGTTTGAAGCAGTTGACCCGTCCAACTAATGCAAACAAATTAGCCTCCTGGGTCCTCCCCAGATCCTATAAGCCATTAAATATCCTAATCTAACATCATTTAATACACAAACTCTCTTAGTTAAAAGTGTTGCAGCGAATACGTGTTATAAAAATTACAGCATACGGGGCTCGAGCGCGCCGAAGCCCAGGTGGGCAAATTTGTCTTTTCTGTCACTCATCCCGTTATTTATTTTATTATTAATTTTATTATTTATTGGTTATTTAACCACAAAAGGGACGCATTTGGGGTTTTCCTGTGTCCTCCTCCCCCTCCGTGACTTCATTGCCATTCCCTCAAAAGTCCAGCGTTGGTTTTAAATGTTTAAAGTTCAAGAGCTCCTGCCACGAATACGTTGTATGAATTTCATCCCAAACAGTAGATCGGTCTCAGGGAAGTGTTTGCATATTAAATGTTCCTAAGGAAATTAAGGATTCCGTTATGCCCACGATACGCAGGCTACCAGCCACTGTGGTTTTCCCCCTGATTTATAGAAATGCCAATCCCGAGATTTCACAATTCACGCAAACAAACTCACCTGAAGGGAATGAGATTGTTTGTCTCAGTAAAAAATGGATAAAACCTGGTGTAATTAGCAAAGCAATAATTCCCCCAGGAACTCAATCCTGGTGGTTTGTGGAGAGGGAAAATTGCCTGTTCTCCATTATGATAAATACACCAATAGAAACCCACATAATTATTATTTTATCATACTCAGAGGTCTGTTCTGGAATTTATCCAGGAGCAAAGTCCACCTCAGCAGGCAGGAGCAAAACCAGGATACGTCTGAGGGCTGCCACATCCTCCCCTTGATTTCCCTTGCCCTTGGATCAGTCCTTTAAAGATCAGGGAGAGTCAATCGTGTTTCATAAGAGCGAGGAGACAGATAAAGGTAGCATGGAATGATTAAATCAATCAGGAAAGTAATAGTCCCATAACCAAAGGAAAGTCAATAGGTTATATATCACTGACAGCCTATGAAGTCATTACAGGAGCTTATGGGACTGAGTCGCACAATTAATTGCCAAGGAAAAATCTCGTGGTTGCAGTAAAAAAAAAAAAAAGTGTATTTTTAGCATATTGATACAAGAAATCTGATCCTTTCCATGGACTTTTCTGGAAGATAACTAAGCAACAACAAAAATAACCCCACAAAGCTGAATCCCCTCAAATTACCAAACCATGTGGAAGAAGCTTTTTCCAAGCTATTACTAAACTTCCTTCTTACAAAATATGTTTTAGGTGAAAGAAGAGACCTTATAAATTTTATGAGGAACAAGCTGAACCTGTTTTTCACAATGAAAAGAAATAGATGGGATTAAGGACCACCTATAGAAACTGCAAAAATGAGGAGAAAAAAAGAAACATTCTGCAGAAATTTGGGAAATCTTGCTGTCAGAGTACAGATATTAATAGTTTCACGTGCCTGGTTGTGAAAAGCACAATGGGTTTGAAGAGCTCTCTGAAGAGATTTAATTTCAATGAATGTAAGAGCAAGAAGGAGCTGAGAAAAGTGCTCTGATTCAGAGCCTGTGACCTTTCTCAGGAGTCATCAACAACTGCTCCACTTCTTGTACTTGCAAATACAGAAAATAAACCCGTTATTTTAAAACCTTGATCAATAAATTACAAAACCAAAGAGATTTAGGCAAATCTGATAATGAGATCCCAATCTCTGCCTCCTGCTGCAGGTATGATGTTTTTACCTCAAAGGGGATTGTTTTTTCACTACAAAAATTACCATATATTTTCCTTTCTCTGAGGAGTAATTAAATGACTCATGGATGAGATCTAGAAAATTGATACTTGTCAGAGGTAAAAACAATGATCAGTGGAAGAGTTAAGTTTATCACAGAATTGTGATTTTAGGCTTTTTTCACATTCCTTGCCTAGTTTGGAACTGTTCTGGTTCATAACAATCAGATATTGTCAGCTGCTAATTATTAATTTCTCTTGGTTTAAGATCTTTTAAGATTAAATGACATTGAAAGGCGGTTTGAAAGGTAAAGTCACCCAACCTTTTCTGAATTTTGGTTCAAAACCATGTTTTTTAATTGGACCAGTACCAACTGGTGGTTCAATTTTCCCTTTCTATATCATATTGGAATACCTTGGACCTGCATTAAACATCCCATTACCCTGAGAAACCCAAATTACTTTGCAGGTTACTTCAACCTGAATTTAGGATTTACAGAGAAACATTTACAGAGAAAAAAATCCTCATTACCATGAATGATAACATATGAGGTATTTTAAATGAATAGTAATTAAAATTTAGTAGTATGGTAATACAGAAATTAAATATCAATTGTTTGCGCAGGACCACTTATTGAGTTTAATAAGTATGTAAAAGGTTAATCTAGTTCTCATGCAATTACCTCATTGAGGGGGAGTGGGAATATGTGCATGTGTGTGGGAAGAACAAATCATGAAATGCAAAATTCAGTTTTAAAGCTGCGTTAAGGTTATGACAGAACCAAATGAAGAAAAAATTAATAAATCGCTCTTCCTTTTCTCACTGTGGAATATTCAGGGAGGTGCAGTGGGGTGAGCTGTGGGCATTCAAAGGGCTGAGGAGGGGATGTGGACAGGGAGCAGAATCACAGGATCATGGAATGGGTTGGGAGAGACCCTAAATCCCATCCAGTGCCACCCTCTGCCATGGACAGTAATACCTTCCACCAGACCAGCTTGCTCCTGGCCCTGGCCAAGCACAAGAAACCATGGCAAACACAGCACTCTAAATGTTTCTTTTTAAAAGAGCATCTGTGCATTTATTATAACACCTGCACATTATCAGGTATCAACTACCCCACCTAAAACCCCTCTTTCAGCACTCAAAAGAATTATTTGGGGTTCTACCTGCCATGGGCTGATGTTGCATTAAGTGCCAAATATGTGTGAAGTAAATCTTTGGCCATTTCCCTGGGATCTGCACATTAATGAAGTTTTCTGCAAGGTTATTGTGACAATTGCACATATCCTTATCAACTTCACCTGCCCCGAAATCAAAATAGGCACTATAGGGATCATAATTCCAACCTGGAAGGTTTTGAAAACAGAAGATGGGTCAGTCCCCACATTTTTCTTATAAATTATCCATCCTTTCTGCAGCAACTTTGGAATCAGTGCTAATTTTTTAATAGCTCAGAGCAGTTATAAAATATTAACCATATCAGACTTGACTTTTCCACAGCCCTGTGTGGAAAAAGGTAAGATTTTTATGCTCCCATGTTTACACAGACATTAGAAGCAGAGAAAGGTGGTAGGAAGTTTGAGTCCACTTCCCTGCCAACCAAGGAGAAAGGGCTTCACCGACATTTTAACCAGCAGGAATTTGACACATCTGTTCACAGAAACTCAGAGACAAGAAGCCCTCACTTTCTGAAGAGAGTTGTCTCAATGTTTAACAACCCTTTTTATCCAAAATCTTTGCTGCAAAGGAAGCTGATTCCTTCTTTTCCTAAGCCAAACAGAGAGAAAGAGAGATTGACTTTTCTGCCAGCAAACCCAGCTCCTTCAGCCCTGTCTCCAACCCACTTTTCTGAATCTTTCATCAGTTTTGGTCCTTCTCAGAGCTCTGATTCCTCCACAGCATCCTTAAAGAACTGTTTTAAAAGGGATCCTGCAGCACCCAGAGCCTCTCCTGCCCCCAGGCTTCAGAAAAACAGCAGATGCAGCATAGAAAAAAAATTTAAGCACAAACAGAAATGAACATGAGGAGAGGCTTCAAGAAAAATTACAGGGGACAGTGTTACANCCCCGTGCTGCTTTGTGAAGGTGGTCAGAATTAGGAGCTGAGGGCAGAGAATGGGCAGCAAAAAGTGTTTTCCTCTTTCAAACACAAGCTTTTAGATTATCAGAAAGCTTAATACAAAGAGAGAAAGGAAGAAAAGATGAGTGAGGTAAAAATTAGGGTTTGAGGAAGAAAATGGAACAGGGTGTGTGTGAAGACTGGGGTACCACCAGTGGGGTCACAGCAGGGCAGCTCTGTGGAGCCTCTCTCAGCCTCTTTTTTTTCCCTGCCAATCGTCCCTGCAGCCATACTTCAACACATCCATATTCTGAGCCTCTTTCATTAACTGAAAGGAGTGAAAAATTAATGCAGCAACTCTTATTCTGGTTTAGGCCATAAGAGAGAGGGTGGGAATGGAGGCAGGGGGCAAATGCATCTGAAAACGAGCTCTTGGGTGATGCAAAGCTGCTTTAAACCCAATAAAGAGGTAACTCCAAACAATTTCAATATAGTTCTGCATCCCCTCAAGGCAGCTACAGGATACTGGTGAGTACAAGCCACAGAAACAGCTGAGCTGGAAAAATTTCTAGCAGAGAAAATACTCTCTCTAAATATTAGGAGCTTCTGTAGGCTCAAATATGTTGATGGGCCACATCATTTTTGCAGATCTTACCAGTAGATATTGGGAAGACTTGCTGTGCCATATGTGCATCCTTCTCTTTCAAAGCCATTAATTGTCAAAGGGAAAAAATAAAGACTTGTGTTTGAGGGAGAAAAGGCAATATACACTGAAGCTCAAAAGCAGGCATGCGTTTGAAGTGTCACTTTTGGTTTTTATCACAATTTTATCACCACTAAGGGAAAGTGCTCTGCAGCTCACAGAGCACTGCCTCATCCAATAACTCATTCAGAGCAGGCTTTTTAGCCTGGTGATAGAACCAAACACAGGCAAAGGTAGAGGCAGATGATTAAATGAGCTGAAAATCCAGCCTGACACACTAGTACCAATTGAACAAAACTGGGGTTGGGGGAGAGGCACAAGAGCATGAACCAGAGCTTAAATTATCCAGCCTAAATTCCTGCTTTTCACAGTACACCCCCAGCTCCTGGCATTGTATCACCTTGGTTTCACATCTGTATTCTGCAGACTGGGCAAAAATTCCAAGTTACGAGGGTGTAGATGAATATTTCCACCATTCCAGGATTATGCAGGGGCCCAAAAAGGCTCCTCCAGCATCATCCCCACATGGGCAGTGCTATAAAATTCCATTGTTGACTCAGACCACTGGGCCATTCCCTGAAAGGATTTCTTAGGAGATGTTGCTCTCTAATATCTCTACACCTACTTACAGATATTTTTTTTTCTTCATTTGAAGATCACTGACCTGGTGCAAGAAAATATTTTCTCTCCATAGGAGGCAGACTTCTTCCCTTCCTGTGACTTTCAAAGCACCAGAACTTTGAAGAGTTACTGTGCATCTTTTCCCACTCTCTTGAGCACCCAGTTCCTTACCCAGGCAGACCCCCTGAAGTTTTCAAAACATAAATAAACTCTGTATACATTCAAACTCTCGATTTCCATTTATACCTGTATATGTTTTACAGATTTCCCTCCCAGCCCACTAAAAGTATATTTTTGCCAACCTCTGTTAGCAACAATCTTTAAATCTCAGGATTCAAATGAACAAAAAAGGATTTTTATCCTTGATTCTGCTGTTCCTTAATATTGGATCTGTGTGAAGTTCTCACACACTTTCAGCAAATAAAGGCTCATTCCTAGATTTATCACAGAATAGCAGGAAGTTGACCTTCCAACTGTTCTGACCTGGACTTAGGAATGGTTTTTATTTCATTACACAGATATTTTGGGTTGTAGTTACACAGAGCTGGGTGGGCCAGGTCAGTCTGGTTATGACAAAAAGCTGGTGGAGAGCTGGAACTTTTCTAGGCTGTTTTAGTGACAGGCATTTGGACATTCTGTAAAATCAAGGACAGTAGAAGAACTGTAAAAAGGTGAATTTCAAGATTTAAAGAGCAAATTTTCACTGGACTTGAAATCAAAGTGATGGAATCAAGTCATGGACGTAGCACATCCAAAAGAACCAGACTCCAGCCAAGAACCCAAACTGTGAGAATACAAAATCAGCTGGAAAGACACTTATTTGTCAAGGCATCACCATCTTTGGACTTTGGAAATGTCCTGCCTTTCTGTGGGAATTTCCATGTATAATAATGAAGAAAAAAAACCAAGCTTGAAAGAGAGCTTCCAGGAAAACAAATTAAAATGTTGTGGTTTTCTATTCTAGTGCCTCTCCCTCCCCAGGACTCTGCCCACATAGCTTTTTATATAAAATATTATTGTCAGGATGCTCTGGAATGGTCATTACAGCTTCCTGTGGGGTCACAACAAAAACATTCTTAGAAATAAAGGGCTCACAGCATTCCCAGGTGGACAGCACTGGAACAGGAGCTATAAGACTCGGTCTGGCGAGGGACCAAAGGTTCCCCCTTTAGCTGTAAGGATGGGTCAGGACACCAAGGAGCTGCCATGAAAGACTGGGATCCATGTGATTTCTCCAGCTATTCCAAGCTGGTACTATCCCTGCTAATAATTCCTTACTCCTCAGTAGCTGACAGCTCCTCACAGACCAGGCTAATCTTTCCTTTTATTTACATTTACAAGATCTATTACAAATATACTCCAAAAATTAAAAAGGGTCTGATCCTGCTTCCCCAATAGCAGTGCCTAAAGCAGCAGATGCACTGTGGCTGCAGTGCTTCAATATATTCATTATTTAGACCATTAATTTCCTTTGCACTAAAAGCATCTGCCTTCTGATGGTCAGGGGAAAAAACAACATGACCCAAAACTAGTTTTAACTACAGGTTCATCTTCTTGGAGGGCAGGTTAAATCACAACCAAGTAGAAAACAGGACAGTTTTTTCACTATTGGAGAGGATGAAAGGAGGTAAAATTTTTTTTCTGTATAACATTCTTTAGGTGATTTTTGTCAGGAAAGTTCACTGGATACAGTTTTTTAATTGCTGCTGGGAAAACCCATGGGAAGAGCTGCTGCTTTTCCTTTCTCCTCAGGTGTTTCTCACAAGCAGAGCTGTACCAGTAACTAAAGATGTGCAGAATCCCACACGGGGGCTCAGAGCATCCCCTGTCCCCAAAACCCCTCTCCCTGAAAGATTCCAGCCCGGACAGGGATTCCCACACATTCCTGCTTCCCTTGGACCCTTCCCCATGACATCAAATGTGTTTCTTGCAAAACCAGCAGTGTCCGCCCAAACGTGGGTTTTTAAAAAGAGACTTGTCAAGATTGCTGAGAAATTGAGGAGGGATTTCACACATCAGGGAAGGCAAATCCCACCTAGTCAGATAGAAAGGTGTGGCACAATAGCCTGGAAATTAAACAATATTTCTCTGCAAATAGTCTCAAGTCAAATGTTATTAAAACACAGTGAAACCAACTATTTTCAGGCTCTGACACACTAATTAATTATCTTATGGCAGTGTCCCATGTTAAGAGGAACTAAGGTTTAGTTGCTTAATAAACTAACAATCCCAGAGAGAAATTATTAACCTGTTTCCAGATTATTATGATTTCTTAAACTCTCCAAATTTTATGGTCCCAAGCAAGAAAAATAGGAAAGAATAACCTGGTGGAATTAAAGAACAGGGAACAGGCCTGTTTCCTCCAGCTCCTCATCTCCTTCACTCGCCCCACTGGTCAGAAACATGCCAAGATTTCTGTGTTCTCGTGCCAGGATGAACTTTCTAAAAATTACTTTTTTGACTTTTTACCTCTCAAATCACAGGGGTTGCACAGGTCTGTAGACAAATCAGAATTTCAGAGCTAACGTGTGCTTTTTCCACACAAATTCATTTTTCATGAGGTAGAAACAAGCCTTTGAAGAGAGGTGACATCTCCGGCCACATGCTCTGTGTTGAGGACCTTATTTATAAACCACCTTCACCCACCAAGTTTGGAGAGAAGGGCTCCTAAAGTTTAACCAAAAAAAAAAAAAAAAATGAATCACTGCTTTATATTCCTGGTTTGCAACTTTTTTATCTTTTTAGAAAATACCTGTTCATTAAACAGCAAGAAAAAAATCCAGATAAGCCAAACTGTATTTCCAACCTATCATTTTGCAATGAGTTGTCCTCTTTCCATGCCTGAAAGCCTCCAAACAAGGAATATGAAAAGGTTCTCAATTGTTTGTGGTTACAGATGAGCTAATTTTTAAGCTGCTCACAAAATGAGAGAACTCCACTAGCCTGTAAAATAATTATTCCTGCAAGAAGGTGGATTATGCATAAGAAAGATTTCAAAGGTTTGATTTTACTCTAAGAAAATACTGCTTTAAATTTGAAGCTGCTCTTCAGCTACAGCATCACCCCAACATTGGTGCTGGCCCGAACAGATAATTCTAGGAATTTCCTGCCCAAAATGTTTTACATTTAAATTATTGGAAATTAAATTCATGATGACAAATTGAGAGAACATGAAACAGATGATGATGTCCTGCTAAAAGCAGAGGGAGAACTTAGAGCACCTTCTTCTGCAGTGGTAGCCTGTAAAATCCCTCATAAAAAGAGCTGTAATTTTAGAATTGCAGATTACCAGGTTACTCCTCGCCAGAAACCTGATGTCCTCAGAATTCAGCTGTAACTGAGACAAAGACTCCTCTCCAAGAATTCAGTGTACAGCAATGAAACAGTCAACAATGCTGCACTAATGCAAGGGAGAACCAGCTCTCATTAGATGACTGTCTCTGCATGAATAATGCGCTATTACCCGTTTGGGTTTAATTAAATGTAATACATAACATTTTCTTGTAATGACTATAGGTATCCATACACCTCTATTATACTTGACTTCAATAATTCATTCATTTTCCTCTCATCCCCTGTCCTAGGGTGACTATGATGCCTGTATCACCAATCGTCTGTTCTGTCTGTGCTGTGTGTGTGTTCTGTACCTTTAAGACTGATTCTGAGAGGAGCAGGGAAGAAGACGCGCGCAGTTTGTTTTGGGAAAACATTTTTCACTCCTACTCACTTCTTCATTCATCGTCCTTGTGTGTGTTCGTCGGATGTGCGGACAGCAGCGAGAGAGTTTTTTTTTCCCCCTCTTCTTTTTTTGTTTAGTTAGTCTAGCTAGCTGAGGCAAAAAAAAAGCTTCCTGGACTGTTTTTTTTTCCTTTTCCTTTTTTCTTGGGACTGTTTAAATCTGCTCTGGACTGAAAACCCAGGGGAGCACCAGGAACTGCACCTGTGGCCCACCCGGGCCTGGATCTGGGCATTTACCAGCGCCGAAGAAGACCCGGACTGATCAGAGACTGAGAGAGCTGAGCTGACTCATGGCAAGGATTTTCTCTCAGTTTTGCCATCTCTTTTCGGACCAGCGAGAGGTTTTATTGTTTCATCTTATTCATTCCTATGCTTGTGGGCAGCTTGTTTGTTAAATAAATAGTTTTTTCCACTTTTATCCGAGGAAGCTCTTTTCCCGGACCCACTGGGGGAGGAGCCATTTAGGTTTTTCTCTCCCGAGGAACCCCCATTTGGAGGTTTCCTCCCAAATTTGCCCTAAACCAGGACATCCCCTCATTTGGACAATTTATCATTTTGCCAGACTCCTAATGTTAGTCATTTATGAGAAAAGTTTTTATAGTATTTTCCAGGCTAACTGGGGTTAACACAGTCACTGCAGACCCTCAGCACTTCTATAAACTTGCACTGAACACAGTAATTCTGAATGGATAACTACATTTAGAAGGAAAATCAAAAAGCATCCTGACATGATGAAAGGGTTTTAGGAGGATTTAGCCTTGGATAGCTCAATTCTTGTGTAAAGGTTGATGTGCATGTTGAAAATCTCATTGTTTTCTGTCCTGGTTTAGGACAGACTAGGGGGAGAACCTCCAAAAGGAGTCCCCTAGAAAACAAACCTCTACCACCCCTCCCCCCAACCCAGGGTTTGGGAAGGAATTCCTCGGAGGAAAAGTGGAAAAAACCTGTTTATTGATCAATAGACAAAAGAAAAACAAACACTCCCCAACACAAGGGAAAAAGAAACAGTACTCAGGCAGTCGCTGTGCAGGGAGGGCGCAAAGCTTCTCTTGCGGGCTTCGGAGATTCCCGGATGTTCCCAGGTCAGGTCCGGAGCCGGTCCAATGATCTTCGGGGGGGGGTGGGGAAGAGAGGGAGAGAGAAAAAAAGAAGAGAGGAAAAACAGAAGCAGCGAGAGGCTAGCGGCAGCCAGAGGCTAGCGGCAGCCAGAGGCTAGCGGCAGCGAGCAAGCTAGCAGCAGAGCGAGCAGAGCTAGCCGAGCAGCAGAGCAAGCAGGGCCAGCAGAGCACCCCTGCCCCCCACGGTGAAACCAGCCCTGCTGAGAGGGGGGGGAGGGGCAGCTGGTAGAAATAACAAACAGAAAGGACAAAGCTACACGATTGGGATAATTGGGATAGAGGGCACCGTCAACCCAGGACATTTTTCTATTGCCCTTTCCCAAAACACAGGTAGAAGAGGGAAGAAAAACTTTGCCAAGTCTGGGACAGAGTAACTCACACCTGAACTGAAAGCTGGGATTTGCAGTAGATGAAGTTGAAGAGTGCTGAAGTGAACAGCCCTGGGAGGGTTGAAAAGCTGTACAGATGTGCCACTTGGGGACATGGGGCAGTGGTGCCTTGGCAGTGCTGGGGGAGTGGTTGAACTCTATTATCTTTGAGGGTTTTCCTAAACAATTCTATGATTTTATAAAGCTTTCCTTTGCTCCTTTTATTCACGTATTTTTAGTGCATAGCCCACATTGATGGATTCCACTCATTTTCAGTCTCTGGGTATTTGGAAATCTGGCTACTCTCAGACTCCCCGGTTTGGAAACTCTCCAGAAGTGCTTTTTCCCTTTCTCAAGACTCACCTATTCTTTCAGAAGAGGTATCTATATCCCTGTGCTCCTTGTATTCAGTAAAATCTGCTTTGTTTTGGGATCCCAGCTGCAGGTCTAATCCACCCCAGCTCCCCCACCCCACCTGATTTCTGCAAAGTGAGGAGAATTACACCTCTGCATTCCTTCCCCAGCATCTGCAGATCTGATTTCTCTCTGTAGATAGATTATATCCAATATTTATAAAAAGATTAAGCTAATCTGACATTTAATTAATGATAACAGCTATGTTTGACTTTTTATTTTAATAAGCAACACCCTTTGTTCCCACAGAAATCATTACTAGTGGTATGCTCCAAAAAAAAAAANATCCCTGTGCTCCTTGTACTCAGTAAAATCTGCTTTGTTTTGGGATCCCAGCTGCAGGCCTGACCCAACCCAGCTCCCCCACCCCGCCTGATTTCTGCAAAGACAGGAGAATTGCACCTCCACACTCCTGCCCCAGCATCTGCAGATCTGATTTCCCTCTGTAAATAGATTATATCCAATATTTATAAAAAGATTAAGCTAATCTGACATTTAATTAATGGAAACGGCAATGTTTGACTTTTTATTTTAATAAGCAACACCCTTTGTTCCCACAGAAATCATTACTATCGGTACGCTCAAAGAAAAAAAAAAAAGTAGGAAGAAAAAAAAGGCAGGAAGATTTAACAAAAGGTTCCATTAAATTAGAGAGCAATAAACAAACACAGCCAATTTATGCATCGGAGTCATTAAATGTGTATCCTCTCCACCACTCCCTTCACAGGCACTACTTAGGGCTGCTGCAATGGATCTGCAGGGAGCAGTTACCTTAATTATAAAATGAAACACCTCTGCTAATGCACTCTCGGAGCCTTGTTAGTTTACACCCCAGACATGTGGCTCCGAATGGGCTCCAAATGGTAATTCCAGGGATGCTCCGAGGAGGTGCCCGGCGTTCCATGACCGCGCTGCCTACGGGGCTCTCCCAGGATTTTTCTCCCTCCCTCCCTCTCGCCCTTGGGGTGGGGATAAAACGCAGGAACTCTTTGGTCCAGCTCAGCGTGGACTTGTGAATAGTTCATTCATGGGCGGCCATTTGGACAAGCAGCCTCTTTATCTGATTATCTGCCCTCATTGTTAGAGCCGTGCCTCGATGTGATGAGCCTTGCAGGAAAAATTAAAGAAGATGTAAACAGTAAATGCAGACATTTTGCAACATAGCTAAAAATAAATTGCACTACAGGCAATTATGCAAGTTTTACTGGATACATTAAAAAGACATTAAATGCACAGCAGTTTTAAGTGTCTTTTAAGCTGATAAATTAACTGTCTAATAAATGGTAAGATTTGTCAGCTAATAATGCTATTTTATATGCTTTAACATATGCCTTCCTAGTTCATGAAGCATTATTGTAAGTGCCAAAAGGCGATAATGTACATTTTACAGTGTTATGTCTTAAGTGGAATGGATCATTGGCCATGAAGAAGTGTGTTAATAAATCTCCTAGGCTTTGTTAATTGCACTCAATGAAGTGTCACTGTTAAAACACAAAAGATGTGACAGAGAAAGCTGAACATAATGTCTTTCAGTTTTACAATTAACAGTTCACTAGGCAAATCGACCAAAAAGACCATAATTTGTTGAAGCCTTATTAACTTACATTTTTCTAGTCAAGGTCATAATTGTGAATGGCTCAAAGCTATGTTTTAATGCTCATCAAGAAAATCAACCTTGCTGGAGAGAATGAACTTTTCCATCTCTCAGCAGCACTTATCCCTCTCTTTGCAGGTAGCAGATAAATAAAGCTGAACTTTGCTGTACATCCCCAATGAGCACCACTCCTGAGCTGGGAAACGACGTCAACCAGCTTTCCTCCACGGCAAATAGAAAAAGTGACAAAAAAATTTAAAGAAAGGTTTTTGAAGGAGTGCATAAAGCTATCAGAGCTGTTGTCATGCAGCAAGACTGCTCCTAATTTTAATTTGAAGAATTACTCATCAAGATTTGAGGTTTTTCTCCTGGAAACAGAACCCAGCACAGAAGACAAAGCAAATAACCCAACACATTTCACAAACAATTATTGAAACCAAATACAATCACTAAATACCCTTCATGAAGAAGAGTTATTTCCATAATTCTTATTAAATATTGATTATTGAACATATTAACACTTGTCAACATCTCATCAGACTGGCACTACTGGGCTTTGTTGCAATATCTTCCCACTTCAGACCATTTTGTGATAATGTAAAATATTTTCTCTACCAGGGTAATCAGAGTAAATACCAATGATGATGCCTTGGCACACAAATACGGCACCAGCTCCCTAATCCTCGTGAAGCAATGAGAGCACATGATAGAACAATAATGACCAAGTGTTAATTCAAGCCTGTCATTTCTTCCTAAAAGCCTCAAGATGCAGAACATGATGGCTTCATGGGAATCACCATATATTTAAATCTCAGACCACAAACACCACCGTTTTGAGCACATTAAAGTGCTCAGCACTGGTGGTTTGGTAACAGTTGTGACACTCTGTGATGCATGAGCTGTTGGGATATATAAAAAAACACATTAATAAATAATTCCACCAGCATTAAAAATAATGAAAGGTGCCCACTTTGCTGCTCTGAGGTTACAGGTTCCACCCTGAGCCACGCAGGAGGTCAGAGCCTGTTCCTCCTGAGCTCAGTGATTGCCTCTGGCTGGACAAAGAGAGGAACAAAGAGGGGGTTTCCCACTCCAGGACCAGGCTCCTTGCTGAAGGATAGGTTATGGAAGAAGGCAGAAGTTGAACAGGATGGGCATCATAGACAAGTATGTCCAAAAAACATAATTTGGGATGAGTCTGAAAGACTGCACTGGCACAAGACTTACAGGGAAAAACCAGCCATCAGAAAACAAAGATAATTCCTTCCCTTCCCATCACGCTTTGCCTTAATGACAGGATTGTTTAAACAATCATAAAATCCAGGTATGGTTTATGCTGGAAAGGACCTTAAAGCTCATCCAATGCCACCCCCCTGCCATGGGCAGGGACACCTTCCTCTATCCCAGGGTGCTCCAAGCCCAATCCAACCTGGCCTTGGACACTTCCAGGGATGGGATGGACACCCAGCAGTGTATGTCTGTGTTAGAGAACACCTATAGAAAATTATAATTTTTGACTAATACACGTGAACATGCACCTGAGAAATTTCTCCAGAGGAAAGAACTCATCCAACCAGGAAAGGGAAAATGAACATAATCACTTGTGTCTGTTTCAAACTTCATTGCTAGCAGAGGGCAGAAATTCTCCTTAAAAACTGTGCTGTGGATGGTTTTCATAAATTTCTATTAATTAATAGAATCAGTGGAAGAATTAGACTAAAACTTAATTGAGAACAGTATCTGATATGAATAGAGATGTGCAGGTACACATTCAGAGAGTGAAATATAAAGGTGCACACAAATAGATTTCTAACTCCCAGTTACCCCACAGCTGACAAGCAATTTCAAGAAATCATATTGAAACCACTGACACCAAGATAACACAAAAATAGCTGAAACACTGTGTTTTATAAATAAAGAGATTTATGCTTGCACTAGAATAGCTTAGCTATGTAAAGAGTAATAGCTACGGGAACCATCCGGGGAAGCTGGGAGGCCTTTAAGGATTTGAACATCACCATTGCAGCTGGCTCACTTTCTTCTTCACATGGCTATCAACCAAATGGCTGGGACAGGAGCACTTCAGGAATTCAGGGATGTGCTGCTCTGCTCCCAGTGGGATGCATCCCCTTGTACAAGACTTGATATCACGGCTCAGTCTTGTCCCTGCTCAGGTACATTGTTGTATTTGATCCATTAGGGACAAGCAGGGGAATCCTGTTCTCCCAAGCTACACCCAAGACAAGTCCCACCCCTCTTACAAGTTGCTTTCTCATGGTTTTACAAATCAGAATGTTGAAGCCTGTTATTTGTCTTTGTGTGCTGTTTCTAGAAATGTGATTAGCAGAAATGCCCTGAAGGTTTAGGGTTTGCTTTCCTGTGTAAATAATGCAGGCATATGCCCATCATTAAAAGACCTGCAAACTTTGCTCAGTCAGGGGTTTCACACAGTGGTTTAAACCATCTAATCAGGGTGTACAGTCAGATTCCAACCTCTTTAGAGTGAAACTAAGTCCAGTTTTGAGATCCTGGATTTACTTTATGATGATGCAATTCGATGAAGGGTAGGCTGTTGCTGTTCATAGACTGTTAGTGTGAAAGCAGGTGAACAGAGCTAGTTTGGCCCTGGAAAACTGAAATCCCTTTAAATTTCAATGCCAATCGATGCTTTGGGAATCACAATGGGAAAGTATCAGCCATCCCTCATCGACCCAAGACCCACAAACATCCTTCAAAAACATGCAGCACAAGTTTTGCAGAGCTCGGGGAGCAAATCTATGAAATGTATAATAATTACCTCATCCAACCCCAAAACATTTATCTTGAGTAGCATGATTTCCTGAGATAATAATAAAATGCCATTATTTGGATTGAAGGAGGTTTGCACAACTAGACACATTTCCTGGGCCAGTCCCATGGCACCCTGGACACTACACTTGGGTGGAAAGGTCCCCATGGATCCCTGGGAATGGTGCTAGCTCCCCAACATCAGAGATGCCTGGGCAAGAGCAAACAAAGCAAACCTTAAGGTGTTCTGCTTTGCTTTTTGTTTTTTCATTAAGTTGGGTTCAGCAGCTCTTAAAGAGTTCTTAAATCACCTTGAATTTAATTTCTCTAAGCCACATTTAAAGGGAAGAATTACCATCTGTCACAGTTAGTTAATCAGAATCAGTGTGCTCCATCTCACTCACTTTTTATTAAAAAATAACCCTTCTTCCTGAGATCTTTTCCATGAAGATGTAAGCCATGCTTATCCCCCAGGAGCTACTGACACCACTCACAGAAGTTAACCAACCCATGAACAAGCACTGGATGCTGGTTTATATGTCACCACATCATTTTTATTACCTATGCCTATAGCAGTGGCTTATTTTTTTTATTTCTTTAAGTCTCTTGCGAAGCTCAAGAAATATTAACACGATTCAGATAAATGTCCACCCCATAAAGAGAGGGAAATTTCAGAAAGTGGAGTAACTGCAAAAATATTAAGATTGTAAAAAATAAATGTTCTGCTGGTGTCGGTTTGAAAACAAAATACTCAAGGAAAAGCAATAAAAAGAAAAGAAAATCCCGCCCTGCTCGCTCCCAGATTAGTGGATGTGAATGAATCCAGAGAAATCTGAGCATTGGCTTAACCAAGCATAGCTAAAGCTGGAACAGTAGAAAGAAAAGATTGCAATTTTCTTCAAACTGTGAACAAAAGGTCTGAATCCTGGCAAAAAGCAATGAATCTCTTCATTCACCGAAACCAACTAAGTGGTAACAAATTGTGAGTTTCCAGTTGGAGACAATTGGGCAGGAATAATTATGTGGGATGCTGAAGGCTGATTTAACCCTTTCTTCCCCCATTTCTGGGAGGCATCACAGGGAGAACAGTCCTGAGCATGCCCATACAACCAATTCACTTTCCCACAAAAAGTTCATCCTGCTGAGGGAGCAGGTTCCCACAGATAAAAGACGGGATCTCAAGACAAATTAAGGCTACATGAGGCCTGTCCATGTTTTCCTGGTGGCAGGGAGAAGCTGTTATGACTTAAGCAGGTACCCATCTGAGATATAATAATAAATAAAAATCATTAATACAATAAATAAAAACAAATATATATAATATATAATATATAATATATAATATATAATATATAATATATAATATATAATATATAATATATAATATAATATAATATATATTATATATTATATATAATATATTATATATATTATATATTATATTATATATTTATATATGTTTAATAAATATATATAAATAAAAAAATGAAAGAGCTGAAGTTTCTTAACCACACCTAGAGCACTGGAAGGAGCGATAGTGGCTGTAGCCTTTTCTTCCTCTAACATTTCAATCCTTCATTATTTAAGAGCAGCTTGGTGGGAAATGTAGTCCTTCAGCCAAAAAAAAAACCCCAAACCAATAAAAGATTAAAAAAATAAAAATTTACTCAGAGATGGCACAGGATGATATCAAAATCTTTTGTTTCAGATTATATTGAAGCATTGTGGGTATCTCACAAGTCTTTTGAGATGCTGTTGGATTCCACATTTAAAATGTTGCATTATCAGTTTCTAATAAAGGTTTAGCAAGGAGTACAGATAACGAGATTTTTCAAGCAGTTTTTTCCAAGTAATTTTTTTACAAGCTGATTGTTTCACTTGCATCTCTTTGAAAGCACATTTTGTTCTGACCCACCCTTCACAGACTCACAGAGAGGAATAAATGGTAAAATTATTTGCAAATAAGAATCATCTTCACATCCAGAGGCTGCAGAACAGCAGAGTAGAAATAGCCAATTCCAACAGAAATTGCTCAGCATAGTCATGTAATTAAATTTCTCACCTACACTCACCAAAACAAAAAGAAACCCCACAACACCATTTGAAACAGGAGAGACCTGGGCTTAAAATTTTGGCCAAAAGCTACATAAAATCAGGCCTCTGAATTATTTTCTGTGTCGTGGCATTGGCATGGATTGAGCTGCAGTGGTTCTGAATCCCAGAATCCTTGAAATTGGAAAAGTCCAAGCTGTGCCCGATGCCCACCTTGTCACCAGCCCAGAGCACTGAGTGCCACCTCCAGGCCTTCCTTGGACACCTCCAGGGATGGAGACTCCAACACCTCCCTGGGCAGTTCCAGTATTTAACAAGTTTTTCCATGAAAAAATTCTCCTGGTGTCCAACCTGAAGGCTTTGCTTAGTTTCCTTTACTTACTTCTTTCTCTTCCATAATGTGCCCTCAACAGAACTCTGGCACTGCTTCCTTCTCAAACTTGGGGAGAATTGCTTGATCTTGAATTTAAAAAGAGTCTATAAATCAGCATTGTTACTGTTATAAATATGGTGACCCAAATCAGAATTAAAGAAACAAAGTTTATTTTTTCCAAATTAATAAAAACTGAGATGCAACGAAAAAACAAAAGCACCACAACTAATAGCCAAATTGCAATGAAACCAGCAAAAATTCCTGCCCCAGCACAGTTCTAATTCGATCGAATTGGGAGTCAGATGCTAGACCGGCCCGCGCCAGATCTCTGTGCCACCCGCTCCGCCATGTGCTCCCAGAGTCCAGTTTTTATACTTTTTATTTTCCTCCAGGCAAGGCTTTTCCTCGGAGATGGCCGGATTATAACATTCATGAGTCCTTTCTATTCAGTTTAATTTCTTCCTGAGCCAGGCCTGAATTGAGTTCTCGGGATTAGCCCGAAACAGTTTTCAGTTGCAAAGAGGGGTCCCTTCTCCAGACGATCTGATGTGGATTCGGGGACTGGAGCTCCGCAGGGGTGAAGTTTTGGCTGTCTGAAACTTATGGCTGAGCCAACTCGGCTTTTCACTTGCAGATGGGGCTGGCATTCCTCTGTTGCTCTTCCTCCGGCAGCTCTGCCAACGTCTCCTGCAACCTGTAAACTTTTAATTTCTCATGCCCAGATTCATAGACAATGTGTTTTTATAACAGGTACATTATTACATTTGGTGTAATTATAGAATCATTAGAAGATAATTATACTGTCATAATATTATATTATTTTAACAATATAGCAATGCTATAATAACATCATGCTATACAATAATAAAAATATATTTTAAGACTACATACTTTAGTAATTATAAAATAATTACAAGATTAAATGCCTGCAGGGAAAAAAAACCTCATCAAAACATCACCCTGCAAACCCTCCCTGCACAGCTAAAAGCCCAGTTCTTCCCAAATTCCCATTTCTGGCACTCTTACTTTCTTATCCTCCTGTAGTACAGAACCAGGTGTTATTCGCACCTTCAATTCACAGAGGTGATTTATTAGGAGATCTACTGGAATGCACTTGCCAAGGAGGATGGGGAATTTACCTTTTCCTGATTATGGCCTATTCTTTAAGAGCTCAGTAAATATTTTCCTCATCCCTTTAACACACATTTGAAGGATAAACAACCCAAAGAAGGGAAATCAATCAGATGAAAAAAAAGGCCATGCAGGTTTCTATCAGTTTAAGTGTATATTTTGGCAACAAAAAACACAAACAAACAAAAAAACAGATTGCAAGAATTGCCAAAAGACAAATGTACAGATTTAGGGGAAATTTGTCTATTAGTCTGGTCAGAGCACAAGACAAGCAGCCTCCTCACTGAACTACGGGATATATATGTGCACATTCTATACATAAAGGGTTATAAATAAAAGAAAAAAAAGGAGTTTGATGTTATTTTAGATGAGAAAGACGAGCCCACTTTTGGTGTTTGTATAATCTCAGTATTTTAGCACTTAACTTTCTTTCTTGCAGATGTGTGTGCAGGGAAGCGAAGCCCAGCCTTGTCCACAAGGTGTGGATTGGGAAGACAAAGCTGGGAACACCTCACTGAGGGGCCCACGGACCAGGAAAAGGCATTTTCTGGCCAAATATTGAAAAACGGCCTTTTACACTTGCCTTCATCCTCTTTTTCAAGCCAGTATTTGCACACACACTCACATGGAGAACAAACTCATAGCTTCTACCCACCACCCAAACTCAACCCATTTCAGAGACTTTTAAATAATAGAGATTAGCAGCAGTAAAACAAATTCTAACCAATCTTTTAATTATCTTAACCCCTTCTGAATCCTCCCTACAGCATTTGTGCCCATTATTCTCCATGATACTCCCCACAAAAGCCAAGCCTGCCTCCTTCACACCCTGGCTAGAGCAGCACTCCTAGTCTCTCATCCTCTTCTCAGCTTTTATCCAACTCTAACATTTTTTTGAAGCAAACAGCATTTTGGTCTAAAGATGTAAATTAGATGCAGATATTGGCATCATCTTTCTCTTTATGTTACTTAAGAACCATAACCAAGTGCTAACAAGTTTTTACCAAGTTTTTCAACACTTACTGTTGAAAAACTGTAGCAAGCGTTCAAAGTGGAGTTTTTTGATTCCTTACTCATTTCATCAGAAATAGAAGATTTCTGGTGCAAGGAACCAGGATCAAAGAACACCAAACCACCTGCTTGGTTGCAATCTCCATCAGAATTTTATTTCCTCAAAGCACAGGAACACTTTATAACATCACAAAACCTTATGCATGGACCCTAATGAACATAATCCTGGAATCATCACATGAAATCCTTTGTGTCAGCCTGAAATAATAGCAACAACATGCCTAAAATAACTCAAGTTTAAACAGTAGCTCTTGTTGTAAATAGACACTGTATATTAATCTGGGCATGAGAAATTAAAGAATTGCAGGTTACAGGAATAGGCCGAAAGACACATGAGGAAGTGATGGACTGAGGAATGTTGCCTCAATCTACATGTGAAGAGAGGACTTCAGCTGTGTCTCCGCAGCCAAATCACCCAACCATCAGCTCCGAGACAACTTCGGCTTCCAATAACCATCCCTCTGGCGAAGGGACCTCACTCTCAATATCAATGTGATTTACAGTTAATCCGCAGACACCATTCTGATTCCACTCAGGAAGAAGTTTGAATCCAAAAAGGAAGAACTATGAATCTCATAATCCTGCCCCAAACAAAGGAAAACCCTGCCTGGAGGGAAATAAAAAGTATAAAAACTGGACCCTAAAAGCAGGATATTGGAGCGAATGACAGGGGACTTGGCGCGGGCCAGTCCAGTGTTCGCCTCCCAATTTGATCGAATTTAATCTTTGTTGCGGCTGTGATTTTTGTCTGTTTCATTGCAATTTGGTCTTTTTCTTGTTGTGTTTTTATTTCTTTCTGTATTTCAATTCGCATTAGCGAGCAAATAAAATTGATCTTTTTTTAATTCTGATTCGGCTCACCACATTTATAACACTCTTGACCCTTGGGTCTAAGCAGATGAGCAACATCTGTCCATCACACTCAAAACTGTTGTCATCCTCTACTCATATGCTTTCCATAAATTCCTCCTGAATGCAATGGAGTTGTGCTGTTGGAAACATAAACCTGGAGTAACCACCACCCAAACCCAACCACTCCCCAGCTCACCCTGTCCTTTTTCCCCACTTGCCCAAGATAATCTCCTTTCAATACACCATCGTGGAGGGTTAACAAAGCTCTTGTTACCTTCTGTGGGAATTTCAGCCCCAAAGTATTTTGGAGCTTAAAAACCAGAAGGCGAACAAGCTTAGCATTCACTACAGAGCTTGTGGCAGCCAGCAGGATTTACCATGGGTATTAAGGAGATTGTGGTGTGCATATGCCAACATCAGGGCCTGCCCCTATCCCGCTGCTCCCACCACACTCCAACCACCCCTCCAGCACCGTGGGATTCGGAGCTGCAGCTCCCTTTGTTTCCGGCTCTTGCAAGAAAAAAACTCAGGTTACTGAAATACCCCCNCCCCCCCTCCCTCTCTTTCTTTTTTTTTTTTTTTGCTATATTAGGTTGACACATCAGTGTCAGAGCGAACCCTCCGCTCTCCAGATGCTCCACCCGCTCATGCAGCAGCAGCACGTGCTGCGGAGGGGAAGGGGGAGGTGGCAGGGGGCCAGCTGGAGCGCTCATCCGGACAACATATTTTTGCAGATTATGCAAAAGCAGTAGCATTTAGCTTTAGAGGAACATCACAGCTGTTCCCCTTCCCGTCAATCCCAGGCTCAAACTTGCAACAGGTTTCATTTAGGAAGGGCTAAAAGTGCTCCCAAAGTGGCGCTTTCTGCGTGCACGGCTGTGCATGGGGACCGTGAGAAGTTGAAGAGCCATCCTCCAAGGAGAGAACCAACTCTCCCAGCCAGCAGAGATATCACAGGCTGCCAGGAAGGGACCAGAACAGAAAACTGATCTTTGTCATCACTTAAGGTGCTTGTGGCAGATTCGCTTCTTGATGAATTATATATTAGGAAAAAAAATTAAAATATTACAGTATCAGGCAGACTTAATTCATTCATAGTTGTAAAAATGCTGAGAGCCCAGAAGGCTTCTGCTCTAACCCAGTGGCTGAAATGGAAGCCTTTGACAACAGAGACACCTTCTTGCTCTGGCCAAGCTCCCAAAGAGCACAGGAACACTGGAGACAGAAATCAGACTGAAACTCCCATTAACAGTCAGGGTGACTCCACAATGCACATTTAAGAGGATCTTTTAATTTTAAAACTGGAGTGAGCATTGCACTTGCTGGTACACAAACTATTACAATGCCCTAGTCATCCATAACATGTAAACTCTTTGGTTCATGGCTCATTTTGGACCAAGTGCCTTCACATGGTGCTAAAACCAGATTTTTGCCCATCAGCAGGAGGCTCATCTACTTATTAATGCATTGCTCCTAACAGCAGTACATGATGATTTTTCTAACATATTTCTAAAGGCCCATATGGGGAAAATAACTTGTGAAAAACTTGAATATTAAGCCCATAAATAAAATTAAACTTGACATCCTA
Organism: Cyanoderma ruficeps; assembly: GCA_008694505.1. NCBI lineage: Eukaryota > Metazoa > Chordata > Aves > Passeriformes > Timaliidae > Cyanoderma > Cyanoderma ruficeps. Next base: position 138,524 of record VZDJ01000075.1, on the reverse strand, counting down.
TTGCATGATAAACCAAATGGAAGTGACACTGAATGTGTAGGTGTGTTCAAAGGGAACAAAGATGCAGCAGAACAAGCTGCATTCAAAGTCTCAATATTTCTCTGAACACCCTTTAAAATAAGCAAAAAATTTCTGCCCCAGCTTAAGACAGTTCCTACAGTAACTTTTCCCCCTGTATAGTCTACAGAGCTTCCTGTGCAGAAAGAAGCATTAGAGGCCCCACAGAATACCAAAAAAATCAAATTATTTTGAAAACTGCAGGTAAAAGTGAGATCACAGCCTCAGTTTCCTTAGGTATAAACCTGTGTCTTCAGTGAGGCTTTACACCAGGAGTTTATTTATACAAATTGGGCCAGAGGAACGTGGGGCTGGGTCCTGATGTAGTCCCCCTGCTCAGCTCAGGCTTTCCAGCCATTCCTGCTGATACAGCTGAGCCTCCATTCCTCTCATTGATTATTTTTTATTGTCCATTAGTGCCATTTCTGGATTTCTGACACAAACTACCACCAGGTCTCAGGTTTATGGCATCTTACAGTGCTCAGCTGCCATGGGGGACAAGACCACTGAAAGGGAAGGGACTGTGCCTAAAATCATTAAACCAGAGCAAACCTTCATTGATCTTTTTATTTTATTTTTGTTATCATCTACCAAGAGACCTGTGAAAAAACCATGAGCTATTGAAAGACTAAAAAATATTGAAGGACTTGAAGCTTTGTGGCAGAACTTCTTTCAGTGAACTGCAGAACAGAAAGGACAATCACAGCCTCCTGTGTAATTCCAGAAAACCTTTGGTCATGACAAATCATTTGAATGGTGCTTTTTCCTCTAATAAGGAGTTTATTCCATGGTTGATTGCTCCTGGCAGCCAGAAGGTAATGGCTGCTCTAGAGAAACTGCTGATAAATCTGAACTAGATGCTTTTAAAGGTCCTTTCCAGCCCAAACCACTCTATGAAGAAAACCCAGGGATGAGCTCTGCTCATGTGATAAGGCTGGACTCAGAAAAACCCGCTTCACTTTTAGATACCTTTTAAACATTATTTAGGTTTGATTACATTACTTATGGCAAGCCTAGGGTTTGTGAGGTGGTACAAAGAGGCAGAGCTGTTCCTGCTCCTGCATTTCAGCTGCATTTGCCATTCCAGAAAACACAACCAACCCCACTCAGTGGAAAGAGGGCTACATAAAAAAGCCAGAAAGTTACAAATCAAACTTCAGTTCTCCAAAAGAGAGTAGAAGGGGTGGCTGTGAAATGGAGCAATACACGGGAGGAAAGGGGCCTGCACAAAAGTTTGCTTTCAGTTCCAAATTTTCAGGATTATTGATGTCCCCATTCCGTGTATGGAGGCAGAGCATTGCCAACAGCTGCACTTGATGGGCAAGGGGAGTAATGAATTCCTTATCACAGAGATGTGAGTACTTGGATCTAATCTTCACTGATATTGGCACAAAATTTTCACAGCGTCTTCATCTACTGTCCTGGTTTAGGACAGACTAGGGGAGAACCTCCAAAAGGGAGCCCCCTAGAAAACAAACCTCCACCACCCNGGGGGGGGGGGGGTGCAGCTGGTAGACATAACAAACAGAAAGGACAAAGCTGCACGATTGGGATAGAGGGCACCGTCAACCCAGGACATCTACCCATACTGAAGTCATAGTTTTAAAATAATACAGAAAGATTTATTTTTATTAGAGGCCGTGAGCCTGGTTGTCAGCTCCAGTTTGCCCAGCAATGGACATCCAGAAATGGTGGAGTTCAGAGCCAAACCTCAGCACTGATATTCAATGCAGATGATGTCAAATTCCTCCTACGAGGCAAAAAAAGGCACCAGGCTGGAAATCTTGTGCTAAATAAACATGTCACTTCAACAGCAGCAAGCATGAAACACGAGCCTGGCACTGCACACTCCTAATAGGTGTCAAGGTGTGTTAAAGGGCTCAGTGCAATGATGTTCTAAGGGCCGATATCAAGCACCAGGAAAAAAAAAATCTCTTCCCTTTATTTGTTAAAACACAGCCAGGACCGAAACATCCTGTGAGCAGATTTGAGGGGTTAAACTGTTATTTCTGCTCAAATGTGTTGCAAAAGACATTTGAAGAGGCTGTTTCATGAAAGGAATGGAAGTGGTCATTTTTTTTTCTTTAATTGAGAGTTAAAACTAAAAATTCCCATATACTCTCACTTCCTTTTGGAGGTCTACTGGGTTTGGCTTATTCCTCTGCTTTGATATGCAAAAAGACAGCTTGCTTTCCTGCAGGGGACACTGGCTGGGGGCCAAGGAACACAGAGGAGATGTCCTGTCAGGAGAACAGATCGGCCACCTCGAACGCTCCTTGGGCAGCGCTGGAGCCAAGCTTGTGCTTTGGCTTCAGAATAAAATACCTTTGTTAATAGTTTCTCCTTCCAACATAAATGCTTATGTATTTACCCTTTGAGTCATCTCTGCTGGCCAATGGCAGGAGCACAACAGTTGAGCTGTTCCTTTTGGGACAGTGTGGTGCTAAACTCAGATTTCTCTTTGAAGATACTCTTTAAGCTGCCCTTCATTTAAATCATAGAATATGGGTTAAGGAACATTTAAACCATCCAGCTGCAGTCAACAGCCATATTTTTAGAAATGTGATAAACTTATTTCTACTGGGCAGTTTTCTCATCACTTTTCTATCTGGCCCATTTTGGGAGCATGGTACAAGGGAAAGCCCATTTTAGTTTCTGTGTCCTGGTCCCTTTAAGTTCCACTCTCACTTTCTTGTTTTTCTGCCTTTTCTTTCAACTGACATAATGGAGTACCTATAAAAAAAGATTAAATGGGACCATAAAGTTTTATTAATGCCTTACATCACTGATATCATCTCTGTATTGATAGTTCCACTTCCATTATTGCTACTTAGGCATTTAATTACTGATTCATACAGTATGTTGTAAACTATAGTATTAGCGTTAACCATCTATATAAAAGCCCTCATTATGTAAAAACTCTTGCTGATATCATAATTGGAGTATAGTTATCCACTTTAACTGACTTGAATTAGATTATTATAGATTAATTTATAAAAAGTTACTTGTAAAGGACATTGAAGATCATGGAATATTAAGAGTGGAACTTCACTACAATAAAATGGACTTCAAGAACAATGGCACTGAGTTTTATATAAATCCATTAAAATCTTCTGTTAATATGAACAATAACTGTGTTATCTGGCAACTCAGTGATACTTAAGGCTGGAAAGACAGAAGGTAAAAAAAGAAGTATGCAGAATTAAAGGGAGAATGTGCACTTAAATCCTGGATAAAGCAGCAGAGAGATTAATTGCTTTTTGCAGAGGAAATTTGGGTAAGAGCATAAGATATAACAGGCATCTCACATGGAAGAAGTGTGTGGAAAACCATATTGTCCAGAGCATGGAGGTTAAATATCAGAATCAGTTAAGATTAATATGAACTCCTGAGAAAGCTTTGATCCAAATGGAGTTATTAAATCACAGTAAAAAATATCAAAATTTGGGCCACCTCCCCAAAAAGCCATTCATATTTTCTTCTCTCTGCTGTCACCATCTACATTATTCCACTCAGCTCCTGAAATTACATGGTCTGGAGCCCAATTTTCTGACCTTGCAAAGGAAATGCTGAGCTCAGGCCTCAGTTTGGTCCCGGTGCAAGGGAAGATGTTAAAGTTCCTGTAAATTGAGTCTTCCCATGTCACCTCCACTTGCCAGTGGATCCCTTCTGGTAAGCAGGGGACGCAGAACCTGTTTTTCTGCCCCAGCTCTGTACTTTGTCCTTTATGTCCAAGGCATCCACTTTTGCCAAAGCCAAAAGATAAGCAGATACCTCTTTGCTGCTGAGGGATTTCCCCTCACAATGGGATTTCTCAGAAAATCATCTCTACTGGCTTTATAGAGGCTTGGCACCATCAAACGCAGTGGGAGGATTTCAGTGAGCTCTTGGAATTTGTGGCTGCATTTCTCTGCAATCAGCCCAGGCTTTGGGGTGGACAATCACTTTTCCTCTGCAGTTTTGCTCTTTTCAGAAGGATTTCACTTTTCTTGACAGATAACACATATAATAACATTCTCTAAAATTTCCCAAGTCCATTTCTATGTGGTTGAGTATTTGCCTGCCTTCCAAAGAAGGGGTCCTCCCCATATTTCAGATTTAATAGGCACAACCTGCTGTGGGACAGGAACACCACATTTGTCACCTGGATACTTGCAGGGTCCCTGAGTGGCCAGGCTGCATTTCCTCTGGGATGCAGGAATTCCAGGAATCATTTCACTGAGTTAATCAACCAGCCCACCCAGCCTTTCTACCACCTGTCGAGTGAAGTTGATGGTCAGTAGGAAATTTCCTTCAGCACAAATGGGCCAAGAGAAGCCTATCAAAGCTATCAACCCTCTGCACTGATTTCCCATATAAAACAGACTCATGTCAGAGGTTCAGACTACAGCTTTTATCTGGCTTTGGACCATTGTGCACCAAAAAAAAAAAAAAATTAATATGTAAAGGATGCCAAATAACCTTCCCTGCCACAGTGAGGTTTTCTAAGTGTATCCCTGTGGGATGCAAACTTTCTTGGGAGCTGCTTCAGGAGGAAAGGTCATGAGGGAATGCTCCAAAAGAGAAAATGAAAGACAGAAATCATCACTTTATGGTCACAGAACCAGAAATGGTTCTTCAACATCAACCTTCATACCCACACACCAAGGGGAACCTCCTCGAGTCAGACCTCAGGGGTGTCTGTATGGCTCTTGCTGCAGGAGAAACAAATCCTCTGGTGGTTCCAGAGGTTAATGCACAGCTGGAACAGGACCAAACAGTGCTAACAAGGGCAGTGAAGAGAAGGGACTGGGCTGGAAGAGCACTTGTCATCTCAGGCCACTCCAGAGCTCTAATTAACACCGGATGCTTTTCCAACACTCATTTCCCTGCTCAACAGCTCCTCTCTCCTTCTGCTTTTGGCCAGGTTGACTACAGGCACTTCCATTACATCCCACCTTTATTAATGCTGTTTTAAGCCACACTTTTTTCCGTCTCTGACATACCTCAACCTCCAAAGTTTTGTTTTAATTAAACTAATCTGACATCCTTTCCCAGCTCCCTCTTTGCTCTCTATTTCCCTTTTCTTCAATTATTCCAAACCCCTATATTTTTTAAAAACCTGAGTGCAGTAGAGAGATTAGAATCCAGCTCTCCCTGCCCATACTGTTTCTTGCAACCTCTCTCTGGCCATAAATTTTGTAGGAAAGCAATAGAATGCAAAACACATTAGCAGTAACATGCCAAAATCCCTGTGCTACAGGGTAAATAGGAAATGGAACAGCACATTTACGATTTTGGCCAGCAAAGTACCAGCACTATTCATTGAACTCATTAAAGACCAATCTACATTCAGGGAAGAATAAGATTGATGAGCTGTTAGACTCTTTAAACACAAAAAAAAGTTACCAGCTACATGCATGTGTAAACAGCCCAAAGAGAGGCATGAGGGGTTCTCTGGTCCTTCAGCCTAATGGCCATAATCACTGGGCAATGGAAGTGGAGCCTCCTGCCATTCCAAGAATTGGATGTGAACCTGCTCTGCCACTTTGGAATAACCAGTGCACAGAAAAAAAAAGTGATATATTGAAATTTCATTTATCCTGTAAATTGATAATTTCATTTAATTATTATTTTACTGTCAAAAGGAAAGAGAAAAATACTTTCCTTTAGATATTTCTCATCTTTTACTAAGCATAAACAGGTCTAAATTGCAGCATCTTCACCCATATTCAACTCAGACATTACAGGTGACTCCTCCTAGGAACCTGAATTGTTATCCCAGTTCTGCCACAGCCTTCACTCCCTTTGGAAAATGTTTTTTTTTTCCCTCTAATCTCAAGTTTCCCCAACTGAAAAATGGAAATGCTGGTACTTACACAGCTTTGGAGCCCAGAGATGTAAAGCACTCCATTGGTGCAAGGTATTACTTTATTGATGATGATGAAATACACTTTCATACACCACTAAATTATTCAGCAACATCTACTTTGGTTTCACCCCTGGCACTCCCAGAATGCACCTCCAGTGCCATTACTCTGCAGGGAACAGCAGTGGTGAGTAAATGTCTATGAAACTCATATATTAACCTCACTTTGTGGCTGGAATATTCATTTCTTTTTGAGTCATTTCAAGCAAGAAAGGAAAATCTTTACTCTCGGAAATCATTTTTAGCTGACACATTAAGGAGTGGAGCTGAATAAATAATTTCCAATAAATAATGTGATGAATTTATTTTCCTTTTCTCTGTCCTCAAGCAGACTGGGATTTCCTCAAATGTATTTGTTATTCAAATGTATTCCACAACTATCCTTTGCAGTGTTTTTCTTGTGTATTTATCATGCCTGAATGTGCTTAATATCCTTCTTCTTTCCTTCTGCTTTCAGCTCTGGGGTTCATCTGGGGTTTTTGGGGAGCAGAGTATGGGGGATTGCTTCCATTGATCATCTAGGTGTATTTTAGGGATGGGAAAACATCTGATTTGCAATGTCCTGATATACTAACAACATATGATGGCTGTGCACACCTGTCCAAACCCGCAGCCCAGACCTCCCTGGAGAATTCACCAGGTTTTTGGGGGGATTTTGCAGTGCCCTCTGTGTCTGACACGATTTGTGTCCAATGTGCTGCCCAGGAGCTGCTCCTCTCCTGGCACCTGACGTGTGGCAGAGCCCCACAACTCCAACCACCCGAGCACAGACTCTGTGGCAGAAGGAGAGGAACTGCTGAGGATTTTTTTTTTCTCAGTTTGGACAGCCTCTTAATGTGTTAAGAGAGACATATTGTCAAGGATATTTTCAGTTTTGTCATTTGCTTTATCCCAAGCTCTGGAGTTGGCACATTTCGGAGCCATCCTAATGTATTAGCAAAAGTATGGCCTTGGCTGTTATCCTTAACTCTGCTGTGAACCTGGCACAGCACTCTTCCTTTTTCCCACTGTAAGTTTTGCTCCATAAAAGATGGATTATATCATTTTTTGAGAGTGTCCTGGGTTGTAGTATAGAATTTGCAGAAGTATTCTATCACCACCTTCATGAGCCGTTTGTTGGAGCAGTGTTTCCCAGACCCCTCCCCCTGGACTGTCTTCTGTTAATGGCCCATCAGGTGCCTTGCTGTATGACTCATAGATAACTGCCTCCGGGAGCAATCACTCGCTAATGGGCCATCAAGACTCTTCTGCACCACTCNTAGCCTTTTAATAGTAGCTCTAGCCTTTTCTACCTCTAACATTCCAATCCCTCATTATTTAATTTAAGAGCAGCTTGGTGGGAAATGCAGTCCTTCGGCCAAAATAGCCCCCTAACCGATTAAAGATTTAAAAAATAAGAATTTACTCAGAGATGGCACAGGATGATTTCAAAATCTTTTGTTTCAGATTGTACTGAAGCATTCGGAGGTATCCCACAAGTCTTTTGAGATGCTGCTGGATTTCACGTTTAAAATGTTGCATTATCAGCTTCTAATAAGGATTTAGCAAGGAGTACAGATAATAAGAGTTTTTCCAAGCACTTTTTTCCGACTTATTTTTTTTACAAACTGATTGTTTCACTTGCATCTCTTTGAAAGCCCATTTTGTTCTGATCCACCCTTTGCAGCCTCACAGAGACAAAGAAGTGGTAACATTATTTGCAAATGAGAATCATCTTCACATCCAGAGACTGCAGAAGAGTCAGAGTAGAAATTGACAGTTCCAACAGAAATTGCTCAGCATAGGCACGAAATTAGATTTCTCACTGAAACAATAAGAAACCCCACAACGCCATTTGAAACAGGAGACACCTGGGCTTAAAACTTTGGCCAAAAGCTACATAAATTCAGACCTCTGAATTGTTTTCTGTATCATGGCATTGGCATGGATTGAGCTGCAACGGTTCTGAATCCCAGAATCCCTGAGACTGGAAAAGTCCAAGCTGTTCCCGATGCCCACCTTGTCACCAGCCCAGAGCACTGAGTGCCACCTCCAGACCTTCCTTGGACACCTCCAGGGATGGGGACTCCAAACCTCCCTGGGCAATTCCAGTGTTTAACAACCTTTTCCATGAAAAAATTTTCCTGATGCCCAACCCGAAGGCTTCGCTTCATTTCTTGTATTTATTTCTTTCTCTTCCATAATGTGCCCTCCACAGAACTCTGGCACTGTTTCCCTCTCAAACTTGGGGAAAATTGCTTGATCTTGAACTTAAAAAGAGTCTATAAATCAGCATTTGTGCACTATTACACTGGGTGTAATACTAGAATCGTTACAAGACAATTATACTATCATAATATTATATTATTATAACAGCAATATAGCAATGGTATAACAACATCATGCTGTACAATAATAAAAATATTTTTTAAGATTACACACTTTAGTAATAATAAAATAATTGCAAGATTAAATGCCTGCAGAGAAAAAAAAAACTCATTGAAACATCACCCTGCAAACCCTCCCCGCACAGTTAAAAGCCCAGTTCTTCCCAAATTCCCATTTCTGGCACTATTACTTTCTTATCCTCCTGTAGTACAGGCCCAGGTGTTATTCACACCTCCAATTCACAGAGGTGATTTATTAGGAGATCTACTGGAATGCACTTGCCAAGGGAGGATGGGGAATTTACCTTTTCCTGATTATGGCCCATTCTTTAAGAGCTCAGTAAATATTTTCCTCATCCCTTTAACACACATTTGAAAGATAAACAACCCAAAGGAGGGAAATCAGTCAGATTAAAAAAAAAAAAAGGCCATGCAGGTTTCCATCATTCTAAGTGTATATTTTGGCAACAAATAAAACAGATTGCAAGAATTGCCAAAAGACAAATGCACAGATTTGGGGGAAATTTGTCTATTAGTCTACTCAGAGCAGAGGACAAGCAGCCTCCTCACTGAACTATGGGATATATATGTGCACATTCTATACATAAGGGGTTATAAATAAAAGGAAAAAAAGGAGTCTGGTGTTATTTGAGATGAGATACAGCCGAGCCCACCTTTGGTGTTTGTACAATCTCAGCATTTTAGCACTTAACAACTTTCTCTCTTGCAGATGTGTGTGCAGGGAAGCCCAACCTTGTCCGCAGGGTGTGGATTGGGAAGACAAAGCTGGGAACACCTCACTGAGGGACCCATGGACCAGGAAAAGGCATTTTATGGCCAAATATTGAAAGCCAGCCTTTTACACCTGCCCTCATCCTATTTTCAAGCCTGCATTTGCACACACACTCACTCATGGAGAACAAACTCACAGCTTCTACCCACCACCCAAACTCCTCCCATTTCAGAGACTTTGAAATGATAAAGATTAGCAGCAGTAAAGCAAATTCTAACCAATCTTCTAATGATCTTAACCCCTTCTGAATCCTCCCTACAGGATTTATGCTCGTTATTCTCCATGATACTCCCCACAAAAGCCAAGCCTGCTTCCTTCACACCCTGGCTAGAGCAGCATTCCTGGTCTCTCACCCTCTTCTCAGCTTGGGTCCAACTCTAAGATTTTTTTTGAAGCAAACCACATTTTGGTCTAAAGATGTAAATTAAATGCAGATATTAGCATCATCTTTCTCTTTATGTTTCTTAAGAACCATAACCAAGTGCTACCCTCATGATTACCACTGAAAAACTCTAGCAAGGGTTCAGAGTGGGGGTTTTTGATTCCTTATTCATTCCATCAGAACCAGAAGATTTCTGGTGCAAGGAACCGGGATCAAAGAGCACCAAACCAGCTGCTTGGTTGCAATCTCCATCGGAATTTTATTTCCTCAGAGCACAGGAACACTTTATGACATCACAAAACCTTATGCATGGACCCTAATGGACATAATCCCAGAAACCTCACATGGAACCCTCAGTGTCAGCCTGAAATAATAGCAACATGCCTAAAATAAAAAAACAGGTTTTAACAGCAGTTCTTGACCCTCGAGTCTAAGCAGATGAGCAACATCCGTTCATCAACCACTCAGAATTGTCATCCTCCACTCATACGCTTTCTATAAATCCCTGCTGAATGCAATGGAGTTGTGGTGTTGGAAACACAAACCTGAAGTAACCCCACCACCCAAACCTGACCACTGCCCGGCTCACCCCGTCGTTTTGCCCCACTTGCCCAAGATAATCTCCTTTCAATCGACCATCGCAGACGGTTAACAAAGCTCTTGTTACCTTCTGTGGGAATTTCAGCCCCAGAATGTTTAGGAGCTTAAAAACCAGAAGGCAAACAAGACTAACATTCACCACAGAGCTTGTAGCAGCCAGCAGGATTTACCATGGGTATTAAGGAGATTGTGGTGTGCATATGCCAACGCCACGGCCTGCCGCCATCCCGCTGCTCCCACCACACTCCAACCACCCCTCCAGCCCCGCGGGATTCGGAGCTGCAGCTCCCTTTGTTTCCGGCTCTTGCAAGGAAAAAAAATAAAAAAACTCGAGTTACTAAAATATCCCCTCNTTTTTTTTTTTTTTTTGCTATATTAGGTTGACACATCGGTGTCAGAGCGAACCCTCCGCTCTCCAGATGCTCCACCCGCTCCCGCAGCACGCGCTGCGGAGGGGAAGGTGGCAGGGAGCCAGCTGGAGTGCTCATCCTGACAACATATTTTTGCAGATTATGCAAAAGCGGCAACATTTAGCTTTAGAGGAACATCACAGCTGTTCCCCTTCCCCTGTCAATCCCAGGCTCAAGCCAGCAACAGGTTTCATTCAGGAAGGGCCGAAAGTGCTCGCCCTAAGCGGCGCTTTCCGCACGCGCGGCCGCGCACGGGGAACGTGAGAAGTTGAAGAGCCACCCTTCCAAGGACAGAACCAACTCTCCCAGCCAGCAGAGATATCACAGGCTGCCAGGAAGGGACCAGAACAGAAAACCGATCTTTGTCATCACTTTAGGTGCTTGTGCCAGATTTGCTTCTTGATGAATTATTTAAAAAAAAATAATTTAAAAAATACGGTATCAGGCAGACTGCGTTCATTCATTCATAGTTGTGCAAATGCTCGGAGCCCAGAAAGCTCCTGCTCTAAAACCCAGAGGCTGAAATTGAGCCCTTTGACAAAAGAAGTACCTTCCTGGCTCTGGCCGTGCTCCCAAGGAGCACAGGAACATTCTGGAGGCAGAAGTCAGACTGCAACTCCCATTAACAGAGTCAGGGTGACTCCACGATGCATATTTTAGAGGATCTTTTAATTTTAAAACAGGAGTGAGCATTGCACTTGCTGGTACACAAATTATTACAATGCTCCAGTCATCCATAACCCGTAAACTCTCTGGTTCATGACTCATTTTCGACCAAGTGCCTTCACGTGGTGCTAAAACCAGATTTTTGCCCATCAGCAGGAGGCTCATCTACTTATTAATGCATTGCTCCTAACAGCAGTACATGATGATTTTTCTAACATACTTCTAAAGGCCCATATGGGGAAAATAACTTGTGAAAAACTTGAATATTAAGCCCATAAATAAAATTAAACTTGACATCTTATTGCACGATAAACCAAATGGAGGTGACACTGAATGTGTAGGTGTGTTCAAAGGGAACAGAGATGCAGCAGAACAAGCTGCATTCAGTGTCTCAATATTTCTCCAAACACCCTTTAAAATCAGCAAAAAATTTCTTCCCGAGGTAAGACAGCTCCTACAGTAACTTTCCCCCCTGTGTAGAGCCTACAGAGCTTCCCATGCAGAAAGAAGCATTAGAGTCCCCACATAACATAAAAAAAAAAAAATCAAATTACTGCGAAAACTGCAGGTAAAAGTGAGATCACAGACTCAGTTTCCTTAGGTATAAACCTGTGTCTTCAGTGGGGCTTCACAGCAGGAGGTTATTTACACAAATTGGGCCAGAGGAACGTGGGGCTGGGTCCTGCTGTGGTCCCCCTGCTCAGCTCAGGCTCTCCAACCATTCCTGCTGACACAGCTGAGCTTTCATTCCTCTCACTGATTATTTTTTATTGCCCATTAGTGCCATTTCTGGATTTCTGACACAAACCACCACCAGGTCTCAGGTTTACGGCATCTTACAGTGCTCAGCTGCCGTGGGGAACAAGACCACTGCAAGGGAGGGGACTGTGCCTAAAATCATTAAACCATCACAAACCTTCATCGATCTTTTCGTCTTATTTTTGTTATGATTTACCAAAAGACCTGTGAAAAAACCACGAGTTATTGAAAGACTAAAAAACGTTGTAGGACCTGAAGCTTTGTTTGGCAGAACTTCTTTCAGTGAGCTGCAGGACAGGAAGGACAATCACAGCCTCCTGTGTAATTCTAGAAAACCTTTGGACATGACTAATCATTTGAATGGTACTTTTTTGTCTAATAAGGAGTTTATTCCATGGTTGATTGCTCCTGGCAGCAAGAAGGTAATGGCTGCTCTAGAGAAACTGCTGATAAATCTGAACTAGATGCTTTTTGAGGTCCCTTCCAGCCCAAATCACTCTGGGAAGAAAACCCAAGGATGAGCTCTGCTCACGTGATAAGATTGGACTCCCAGGAAAACCCACTTCACTTTTAGGTAGGTTTTAAACATTATTTAGGTTTGATTTTAAACATTATTTAGGTTTGATTATGTTACTCATGGCAAGCCTAGTGTTTGTGAGGTGGTACAAAGAGGCAGAGCTGTTCCTGCTCCTGCATTTCAGCTGCATTTGCCATTCCACGAAACACATCCGACCCCACTCAGTGGAAAGAGGGCTGCCTAAAAAGACAGAAAGTTACAAGTTAAACTTCAGCTCTCCAAAAGAGAGTAGGAAGGGTGGCTGTGAAGTGGAGCAGTACGTCTTCAACACGGGAGGAAAGGGGGCTGCACAAAGGTTTGGTTTCAGTTGCAGATTTCCAGGATTATTGATGTCCCCACTCCGTGTATGGAGGCAGAGCATTGCCAACAGCTGCCCTTGATGGGCAAGGGGAGTAATGAATTCTTTATCACAGAGAGACGTGAGTTCTCAGATCTAATCTTCACTGATATTGGCACAGAATTTTCACAGCCTCTTCATCTACCCATACTAAAGTCATAGGTTTAAAATAATACAGAAAGATTTATTTTTATTAGTGGCTGTGAGCCCGGTTGTCAGCTCCAGTTTGCCCAGCAATGGACACACAAAAAAAGGTGGAGTTCGGAGCCAAACCTCAGCACTGATATTCAATGCAGGTGATGTCAAATTCCTCCCACAAGGCACAAAAAGGAACCAGGCTGGAAATCTTGTGCTAAATAAACATGTCACTTCAACAGCAGTGAGCATGAAACACGAGCCTGGCACTGCACACTCCTAATACGTGTCAAGGTGTGCTGAAGGGCTCCGTGCAATGATTTTCTAAGGGCTGATATCAAGCACCAGGAAAAAAACCCCATCTCTTCCTTTTATTCCTTAAAACACACCAGGACTGAAACACCCTGCGAGTGGATTTGAAGGGTTAAATTGTTACTTCTGCTCAAATGTGTTGCAAAAGACATTTGAAGAGGCTGTGAAAGGAATGGAGGTGGTCTTTTTTTTTTTTTTTTTTAATTGAGAGTTAAAACTAAAAATTCCCATATACTCTCACTTCCCTTTAGAGGTCTGCTGGGCTTGGCTTGTTCCTCTGCTTTGATATGCAAATGGGCAGCTTGCTTTCCTGCAGGGGACACTGGCTGGAGGCCAAGGAACACAGAGGAGATGTCCTGTCAGGAGAGGAGCCCGGCCGCCTCGAACGCTCCTTGGGCAGCGCCGGAGCCAAGCTTGTGCTCTGGCTTCAAAATAAAATACCTTTGTTAATAGTTTCTCTTTCCAATATAAATGTTTGTGTATTTACCCCTCGAGTCATCTCTGCCGGCCAATGGCAGGAGCACAACAGCTGAGCTGTTCCTTTTGGGCCAGAGTGGTGCTAAACTCAGATTCCTCTTCGAAGACACTCTTTGAGCTGCCCTTCATTTAAATCATAGAATGTGGGTTATTTAGGGAACATTTAAAACCATCCAGCTGCAGTCAACAGCCATATTTTTAGAAATGTGATAAAGTTATCTCTACTGGGCAGTTTTCTCATCACTTTTCCATCTGGGCCATTTTGGGAGCATGGTACAAGGGAAAGCCCTTTTTAGTTTCTGTGTCCTGGTCCCTTTAAGTTCCACTCTCTCACTTTCTTGTTTTTTCTGCCTTTTCTTTCGACTGACATAATGGAGTACCTATAAAAAAAGATTAAATGGGACCATAAAGTTTTATTAATGCCTTACATCACTGATATCGTCTCTGTATTGATAGTTCCACTTCCATTATTGCTACTTAGGCATTTAATTAGTGATTCATACAGTATGTTGTAAACTACAGTATTAGCGTTAACCATCTATATAAAAGCCCTCATTATGTAAAAACTCTTCCCGATATCATAATTGGAGTATAGTTATCCACTTTAACTGACTTGAATTAGATTATTATAGATTAATTTATAAAAATTTACTTGTAAAGGACATTGAAGATCACGGAATATTAAGAGTGGAACTTCATTACAATAAAATGGACTTCAAGAACAATGGCGCTGTCTGAGTTTTATATAAATCCATTAAAATCTTCTGGTAATATGAACAATAATTGTGTTATCTGGCAACTCAGTGATACTTAAGGATGGAAAGACAGAAGGTAAAAAAAGAAGTGTGCAGAATTAAAGGGAGAATGTGCACTTAAATCCTGGATGAAGCAGCAGAGAGATTAATTGCTCTTTGCAGAGGAAATTTGGGTAAGAGCATAGGGTATAACAGGCATCTCACGTGGAAGAAGTGCATGGAAAACCATATTGTCCAGAGCATGGAGGTTAAATATCAGAATCAGTTAAGACTAATATGAACTCTTGAGAAAGCTTTGATCCAAATGGAGTTGTTATTAAATCACAGTGAAAAAGAACAAAATTTGGGCCACCTCCCCAAAAAGCCATTCATATATTTTCTTCTTCTCTTCTCTGTTTCACCATCTACATTATTCCACTCAGGTCCTGAAATTACATGGTCTGGAGCCCAGTTTGCTGACCTGGCAAAGAAAATGCTGAGTTCAGGCCTCAGTTTGGTCCCATTGCAAGGGAAGATGCTGAAGTTCCTGTAAATCAAGTCTTCCCACACATCACCTCCACTTGCCAGTGGATCTCTCCTGGTGAGCAGGGGATGCAGAACCTGTTTTACTGCTCCACCTCTGTACTTCATCCTTTATGTCCAAGGCATCCACTTTTGCCAAAGCCAAAAGATGAGCAGATACCTCTCTGCTCCTTGCTGCCGAGGGATTTCCCAGAAAATCATCTCTACTGGCTCTATAGAAGCTTGGTGCCATCAAACTCAGTGGGAGGATTTCAGTGAGCTCCTGGAATTTGTGGCTGCATTTCTCTGCAATCAGCCCAGGCTTTCGGGTGGGCAGAGTCACTTTTCCTCTGCAGTTTTGCCCTTTTCAGAAGGATTTCACTTCTCCTGGCAGATAACACCATAATATTCCCTAAAATTTCCCAAGTCCATGTCTATGTGGTTCAGTATTTGCCTGCCTTCCAAACACGGGGTCTTCCCCATGTGTCAGATTTAATAGGGACAACGTGCTATGGGACAGCAATACCACATTTGTCACCTGGATACTTGCAGGGTTCCTGAGTGGCCAGGCTGCATTTCCTCTGGGATACAGGAATTCCAGGAATCATTTCACTGGGTTAATCAACCAGCCTGTCCAGCCTCTCTAGCACCTGTCGGGTGAAGTCGATGATCAATAGGAAATTCCCTTCAGCACACACCTGCCCCAAATGGGCCAAGCCTATCAAAGCTATCAACTCTTTGCACTGATTTCCCATATAATATGCCAGAGGTTCAGAACTACAGCTTTTATCGCTTTTTATGGCTTTGGACCATTGTGCACTGAAATAAAAAGATTAATATGCAGAGGATGCCAAATAACCTTCCCTGGTGCAGTGAGGTTTTCTAAGTGTATCCCTGTGGGATGCAACTTCCTTGGGAGCTGCTTCAGGAGAAAAGGTCATGAGGGAAAGCTCCAAAAGGGAAAATGAAAGACAGAAATCATCATTTTATGATCACAGAACCCGACATGGTTCTTCAATGTCAGCCTTCATACCCAAACACCAAGGGGAACCCCCTTGAGTCCGACTTTGGGGGTGTCTGTATGGCTCTTGCTGCAGGAGAAACAAATCCTCCAGGATTTGGGGTGGAGGTTCCAGAGATTAATGCACAACTGGAGCAGGAACAAACAGTGCTAGCAAAGGCAGCGAGGAGAAGGGACTGGGCTGGATGAGCACTTGTCATCTCAGGCCACTCCAGAGCTCTAATTAACACCGGATGTTTTTCCAACACTCATTTCCCTGCCCAGCAGCTCCTCTCTCCTTCTGCTTTTGGCCAGGCTGACTAAAGGTACTTCCATTACATCCCACCTGCATTAAAGCTGTTTTAAGCCGCACTTTTTTCTGTCTCTGACATACCTCAACCCCCAAAGTTTTGTTTCAATTAAACTAATTTGACATCCTTTCCCAGCTCACTCTTTGCTCTCCATTTCCCTTTTCTTCAACTATTCCCAACCCCTATATTTTTTAAAAACCCGAGTGCAATAGAGAGATTAGAATCCAGCTCTCCTTGCCCATACTGTTTCTTGCAATCTCTCTCCGGCCATAAATTTTGTAGGAGAGCAATAGGATGCAAAACACATTAGCAGTAACGCGCCAAAATCCCTGTGCTACAGGGTGAATAGGAAATGGAACAGCACATTTACAATTTTGGCCAGCAAAGTACCAGCACTATTCATTGATCTCATTAAAGACCAATCTACATTCAGGGAAGAATAAGATTGATGAGCTGTTAGACTCTTTAAACACAAAAAAAAAAAAAAAGTTACCAGCTACATGCATGTGTAAACAGCCCAAAGAGAGGCACCAGGGGCTCTCTGCTCCTTCAGCCTAATGGCAATAATCACTGGGTAATGGAAGTGGAGCCTCCTGCCATTCCAAGAATTGGATGTGAACCTGCTCTGCCACTTTGGAATAACCAGTAAGCAGGAAAAAAAAGCGATACATTAAAATTCCATTTATCTTGGAAATTTATAACTTCATTTAATTTCTGTTTTACTATAAAAAGGAAAGAGAAAAATACTTTCCATTAGATATTTCTCATCTCTCACTTAGCATAAACAGGTCTAAACTGCAGCATCTTCACCCACACTCAACTCAGGCATCACAGGTGACTCCTTCTAGGAACCTGAATTGTTACCCCAGTTCTGCCACAGCCTTCACTCCCTCTGGAAAATGGTCTTTTTTTCTGCCTAATCTCAAGTTTCCCCAACTGAAAAATGGAAACGCTGATACTTGCACAGCTTTGGAGCCCAGAGATGTAAAGCACTCCATTGGTGCAAGGTATTACTGTGTTGATGATGATGAAATAAGCTTTCATACACCACTAAATTATTCAGGAACATCTACTTTGGTTTCACCCCTGGCACTCCCAGAATGCACCTCCAGTGCCATTACTCTGCAGGGAACAGCAGTGGTGAGTAAATGCCTATGAAACTCATACATTAACCTCACTTGGTGGCTGGAATATTCATTTCTTTTTGAGTCATTTCAAGCAAGAAAGGAAAATCTTCACTCTTGGAAATCATCTTTAGCTGACACATTAAGGAGCGGAGCTGAACAAATAATTTCCAATGAATAATGTGATGAATTTATTTTCCTTTTCTCTGTCCCCAAGCAGACTGGGATTTCCTCAAATGTATTTTGTTATTCAGATGTATTCCACTACCATCCTTTGCAGTGTTTTTCTTCTGTGTTTATCGTGCCTGAATGTGCTTAATATCCTTCTCTCCTTCTGCTTTCAGTTCTGGGGTTTGTGTGGGGTTTTGGGGGAGCAGAGTGTGGGGGATTGCTTCCACTGATTATCCAGGCGTACTTTAGGGGTGCGAAAACATCTGATTTGCAACATCTTGATATAGTAACAACATACAATGGCTGTGCATGCCCGTCCAAACCCCCACCCAGACCTCCCTGGAGAATTCACCAGGTTTTTGGGGGGACTTTGCAGTGCCCTCTGTGTCTGACACGACTTGTGTCCAACGTGCTGCCCAGGGGCTGCTCCTCTCCCGGCACCTGACGTGCGGCAGAGCCCCACAGCTCCAACCACCCGAGCACAGACTCTGTGACAGAAGGAGAGGAACTGCTGAGGATTTTTTTCTCAGTTTGGACAGCCTCTTAATGTGTTAAGAGAGACATCTTGTCAAGGATATTTTCAGTTTTGTCGTTTGCTTTATCCCGAGCTCTGGAGTTGGCACATCTCGGAGCCATCCTAATGTATTAGCAAAAGTACGGCCTTGGCTGTTATCCTTAACTCTGCTGTAAACCTGGCACGGGACTCTTCCCTTTTCCCACTGTAAGTTTCGCTCCATAAAAGGTGGATTATATCACTTTTTGAGAGCTCTTCCAGGACCTCACTGACCCAGGTATTACAGCCATTTGTAGGTGCAGAGCTGGCTCAAGGAGAGACTTCCAGCAAAGAGATGTATTTCCCAAGTTCAGTGAGTAAATCAAAGCTGGAGCTTGTAAATTCCTGCTTAAGAAAAGTCTGAGCACATCCTGCATATTTTAGCTGATTTTAGTACCCTCTGATATGTGCCCATGGTGGCTTCTCTCTGTACCCAGAGATATTTGAAGTACAGGCTTGTTTTCTTCCTGTGACTTTGCTACTGAAGAGCCTGGCCATACAAAGGGAAATAAAGCAGCTAATCAATACTCTGGGATTGTGATATATTAACAGGCATCCCCAACCATTAGCAGAGAATTACCCATTAGCAGATTAATAAGCAAAGAACAGCTGGAAAAAATATGTTGTTTTCGCTTGTCAGGCAGTGGGTTTTTTTCTCCCTACAGCTTAATTCAAAATAAGCAGCCAAATTTGAACAAACTTAGAAGTCCTGTCTTCCAGAAAACTTCTTCTGCCTTTAATTACATCAGCAAATTCTCAAGAGCCACCCCTACCAGAATGAATCCTTGGCAAAAATTGCCTCTTTGGTGACTGAAATTGAAATAATTCCATTATTTAACTGAAAGAAGGGAACTTCAGGCGGCTGCTGGCCCATGCTCAAGGCAGCCTCCCTTCTCCACATGCTGCCAGAGAGGCCAGCTCTGGTTCTGTGAAAACTGGCACTTCGTACAGGTTATGCCATTCTTATTTCTTATTCTGACCCTCCTTTTCATCCCTTTAAAATTACACCCCTTTGAGTTTAGCCACACGGTCCTGAATTTCATCAAAGCATTTCTAACCACATCACCCAGAAATATTTGGGGGGTTCCAAACCTGTCCTATTCCATGTACCTCACCTTTAACAGATGCCCAATACTCGAGTGAGTGACTGCTTGAAACACCATTTTTATAACAATTTTCCAAAAAATACTTTCCTTATTGAAATAAACAGAGACTCCAGTGACTCCTTTCTGCTTTTCTTCCCAGCCTCCACACCTCCCAAAGCCCAGGGAGTGGGAAGGAAACATTTCTTTCAGCGAGATGCTTGTTTCCCCTCGCCTTTGAATTCTTAAAAGGAGAATATTGTTTAATACTCTTCCAAATCTGCTCTGCCGTCCCCGACTCTCACCTTACCTTCTCTTCCTCCCTCTTCTTGATGACTATTTTCTTTCTTCCTCACTGTTTTTCTTTCCTCTCGTCCTCTCCTGCCTCTGCTGCTCTGGTTTCACCATCTGGTTCTGTTCTCCTTATCTGCTCTCCTTCCCTCTGCCACAACCCGCGTTTTCCCCCTCTCGCACTTTCCCCATCCTTGTTTCTCCTCTCCTTTCCACTCGCTCCTTTCCTGTCTTATTTCCCCCAAGGTTTTCAAAGGGAAGCCCAGCCAGGGCCAGCTTTCCCTTCCTGCCTGCTGCTAATTGAGCAGTTCATGAATTCCCACTTCTGGCGACGGCTTCGCAACTTTCCAGTTCGCCGTTCAACGAGATGGGGACGGCACCAGACAAATCCCAACCAGAAAATTATCCTGGAGGCTGAAAGTCACAGTTCCCACTTGGGTTTCATTTTATTTAATTTTACCACCTACTTTTAAAAATTTCTTTAGCATTTTCTCTGTTTCTTAAACAGGCAAGTTGGACTTTAATATACAGTTAAAGAATTCTTATCGAGAACCTTTGTACATTTTCAATGCTGAAGCAACAAGAAACTAAATTGGGACCCTTTTTGTTTCCTTATCGAGCAAATCTATTCCTGAATGCTAACAAGCAGGTCTTTATATACTTTGTCCACTTGATAATAGACTAATAATCTTATCATGATGTTTTCTTGAACTTGAACTAGGTGTACAAAGTTAAGGCTGGAAATGTGGGAAATTACTGAATTATATAATGTGGCAGAGATATTACAAGGAATTTCTTATATTGCGCAGCGAAATATTGCCAATTATTGTAGCTGTCAATTTAACAATAGGCTTATTCACTATGGTGTTTGATTAATGTGAAATTATTCAGTTGGCTACCTTGTAGTTGGCCTATTTTTGTGTCCAATTAGTATGCTAATAATGGTAATTATGTTCTATACTGCATGTCTCATCACCTAGAGGGTTTTTAAAATGATAAAATAATGAGAATAAACAAGCTGATGCTGACATTCACTGGGCCATTCTAATTACTTACTGAGAGCACACTGGGGAATCAACACTCAACCAAAGAAAATGATTCTTGCTTACTTTGTTAAAACTACTCTTTTCAAAGAGCATTAATAGCTTGCTGCTGTTTTCTTTATTACAAGGGACTGCACTATTTTCCCTTTTATTTGCCCTGTTAATATACAGTACCAGGAAAAAGGAAAAAAAAAAAAGATAATTTGATTATGTTTGACTGAAGCGATAACTGTTTGCAGGGGGGTGTCAGAAAAAACAAATAACTGTAATTGCTGAATTATACACCTTTGTAATGGCTCCCATTTATTTCTCGGCTGCGTGATAAACATACCATCACCTTTCTCACCGCGGGAACGGGGCGTTTTTCCAGGGCTGGGATTGCCGTGGGATGGAGAGCTGCCAGGGATGTACTCGAGGGTGGGATTCCCGCGGCAGCCGGACCCGCCGGCTCCGCTTCCCCTCCATCCTCGTCCCCACACTTACACACCCGTCAGGGTTTGGGGTTTTTGGCTGTTTGTAAAGATCACGCCCTACCATTTTATGTTTTTTTTTTTCCCTGATAAAAGCTTTCACTTTTTTTATTTATCAATAAAAAAATAAATAATAGCACCTATTCTTGATTATAAGGCTCATCTTTAAAAGAATGCCTGGCTCCTTGTGAACAAATACCCTGACGTTTCATTTTCTCTTATCCTTCAGTAACAACATCCCTACTCACTGGCTGCTCCAGAAACCCAGGCTGAGGATGGGACTCAGACATCTGTTGCGCTGACACCGGAATAAAGAGTCAGGATTTTCCAGCTTCAGCACAAAAGAAAACAGAGCCAGGCACAGAGGGTAAAGCTGGGCAGAGCGTGTGGGAATTCTGAATCCTTTGTAGAGCAATTTGGGATTCGTGCACGGCTCTGTTTGTTTTTTTTAATGGAATTCAAGTGATAAATGATATAAAAGAAACAAATATGATAAAAAGAAAAATATTTGAAGAGTTGCTGTACCAGGTACAAGGGAAGCGGTACTAAAACTTAGGATACTGGGCAAAATTCAAGGAAGCTGCAGACCTGAGGCAGGCAGCTGGTCAGGTACGCCTTAACCCTCAGATTAATTGACTGTGCCGAAGAGGGATGCTGAAATACCTCCAAGCTTTGCAGTCCAGGCTGCCTTGGGAAGCCTATTTAAAACTATGAGCTGTGATTAAAAAGATTGTTTGAATGGAGATCCCTACAAAGACAATATAAAGGGAAAGACCCTCCATTACAACAACCCTGTGTGTTTATATGGATGCTAATATTTTACTCCACATACAACCAAGCTCCTGGACAATCCATCATAAAGCTGTGCTGGGGGTTGGCTGGAAATGCTGTTTGCCAACACGGAGCCAGGGCTGGTTTTAATAAAGGATGTAATACGTGACATGTTAACAGGGAGTCATTTGTGCACCGTGTATTGGTTACTCCTGTCCTGTCATTTTGAATTATGTCTCAATATGTCTCACTGGCTAAAGGAACCGACTGCCAGCAAACAAAAAGTTACTATAACCCGGGAAAAACAACAACAAAAAAAATATTGAGAATTCCGAAAGTCTTCGTCTTTGCACCGTAACATATATTCAGCTTAGAAATAGAGTTGTAGTGCTAAACAGAAAATCCCTGGATGTGCCTGTTCCCCTTTCCCACCTCCTCCCACCCCAGCAGCAAAATCTCACCCTCGTCTCATGGACTATGAGTTTAAATTTTTTTAGTTTGGTGAATAATCCCCGTGTTTAGTTTCCACCCCACTGTAGAGGTGTTTGTGCAATCGGGGAGGCTTTGAAGAGGCTCAGGGACATTTGGAAAGTTGCAGTTGGAATTCTGCAGGGTCCCTGCTGCCGCAGGAAATCTCCCTGACACCTCCTAATTATTTTGGACATGATCTTTTTTTTTTTTTTTTAATTTCACAGTGGCAAGCTACTGAAGAAAGGGGAAATTTTAGGAATTTGTCTGAGTTCAGCAGCTTTTTGTGCCTTTTGTTTTCCAGGGAGATTGTCGGTATCTGTGCCATAAACTCCTAAAAAATGATCCCTTTAATAATCCTGGAGACGAATTCCGAGCAGCAGCTTCACTCCGAGGTGTGTTGAGAGAGCTCAAGTGTGGAGTTTGAGTCACCAGTGCCCAAGATAAATTCAGCAGCCTCGTGGCAAATATAATCTTCAACCGTTTTTAAAAGCAAGACTGAAGGAGCAAGGAGGTAATTTAGAAGTGAAAGCTGGCAGTGCAGGAGCTAATAATTAACTGCTGTACAAAGGTGATCTGGATCAACTCATCTGTAAATCCTGGAACTTTTAGTAAGAGTTGTTATAACTGATAAATTATGCCAAACTGCAGATACATTCTACTTGATAACCTCAGCAATTACCACCTCACAGTAAATTCTAGGCTGGTATCTTTGGTTTAGCATGGAATTTAGCATTATATACATCATTAGCTTTGTAAGATTTTCCCAAATTAATTAGTCATTAGCAAGAACAAATAAGAACAACCAACTAGTAATAAAGGTGTATATAGCATTTGTATATAATGCTTATATAGATATTATTTATTTAAACATTCTTACAGTACGTTCATCTTTGAGGAACAGGGGGAAGATCAGAAGTAAGGAAAATCTGGCTCCAAAATCTTCAGGTTTCAAAGCTAAGACGAGCCATTAATGATTTGTATGTACCCTGGATTATATTGTTCAATAGGCACAGTGTCAGAAAGCTGGGGACTTTCACAGATGGGTTGGAGTCTGATAAAGAAAAATAGAGAAAATGTGAACTTGGTAGTTCTGATACTTCAGATCTCAGCAGCTACAGGAGATTGATCTGCAAAATCCAGATTGCTATCTTGGCTGCTGCTGTAAATTAGAGATTTTCAAATACTAGCTAGCAAGAGCAGCTGATATTTCTCACAACTGCTTTACGGATCAGTATTTGCTAAAACTTCATAGATAGAAGAGGAAAACTTCCTGATTTTTTTCTTTTACCCTGAAAGAACTGGGGGGGGGGAGTGTATTTCTCTTTGTGTTTGCTGAGCACTGCCTGATGAATTATCTCAGAGCCATATTTTCTTTTGTTACCCAAGGGCGAGGTTTGGAGGGTTTTTATTACTTATTTAAATTTGCATTGCTGTTATCAGTTGAACTTCTGAGTACTTTTACAACTAAGATAAGCCCCTCTGTATCTTCCTCCGAGTCTGCTCCCTGTTAACAATTTCCCTAAAGTAAAAATATGGGGGATTTCAAAGGGGAAGGGGGAAGAAGGGAAAAAATAGGAAAAGTACAGAAGTAGCTGACAGTGAACACAGGAAAGCTTGAGAGGAGGATTTACCTACAGACCACCACTGCCTGCCATGACTGCATTAAACCAGGACATGATTTAACTAATTCTTCTCAAAACAAGGTATCCACACATCTTTTAAATCCCACTTTCTCTTTAGGAGGCATGTTTCGGGTTGAATTGACCTTTGTTGTCGGTAGTGAACATCTCTGTTGGAGACACAGGGAAAACACCTGAGTTTAGCACCCTCTCTGCTTTTCCAAATTGAACGGAGGTGTTAGAGCAGAGAAAGTAGGAGACAGTGTTTCCTCTGGGGCTTCTCTGCTCCCCTTCTGCACTAAAAAATTAAGGGACAGATAAACCAGATTTTTTTTTAATTTATTTTTTTATCAGAATTCGGATGGAGCAGGAAAATGAAGCAGGAAAGAAGGGATGTGATCCTCATCCCCAAAAACCACCACCAGGACCTGCAGCCAGTCACCGAGAAATTTATATTTTATGCCATTTTAAGCCTGGCCTCTCATGTATTTTTGCACTCTAACATCTGATTTCCCAGCACATGACATCAGCAAGAAGTGGAATAGATAAGTATCTTCCACCAAAACATAGTTCAGTGACCTAAATTACATATTCAGCAATGGGAACGCTGCGAGTCCTAAATCTCACAACCATCTCTCTGGGATCAAAGGCTGTTTCTGCTGCAGCAGCACTTTTGGGATGAGGAGTGATCCCTTCCTGAACTCAGCCTCCTCTCTCTGCTTCCCAAGATCAGCCATAGCAGCGTAAAGGGAAAGGCAGTGCAGATACAAACAAATTACACGGGATCCATTAATTAACAGGCAAACACTTCGGATGTTTTCTTGTGCAAGAGTAATGCAAACATCAGGGCATTATGTTCCTTCTCTGGGTTCCTTCCTTTAGAACTGTAATTAAATCATAAAACACACTTTTGAATACGTATCAACGTATAAATTCACTCCTGATTCATCTGAACCTATACTGCTCACTTCAAAATGTGCAGCATATTATTAGAGTTAATCACTTAATTATTAGCTAGTGTTGGGCTTTTCTCCTTTCAAGTCTGAAGATGTAATGCACTAAAAATAACATTTCCAGTGGACATGACAGACAAGCTCCTGGCCTCCACTGACACCTCTGATATTAAGATACAGGATTTATCCGCCAGGATTTTGGAAACCTTTAGCGCTGTCCCAGGCAAGTCAGTCGGCTTCTCATCTCTGCAGCATGTCAGAGGTGCAGGAGAGGGTTTGGGGTGGTGCTGCTTAATTCCCCTGCCCTGGTGATGGGCTTGGTGGATGCCCCAGGACAAAAGGCTCCAGACTGACCAAAATGGGCTTTTCCAGCTCAGCTCTGCGGCTTTTGGACCACCAGGTCCATAAAACAGACCGAGGAACCTTGGTGATTCCCAGCTTAAATCACAGACCGATACCAGCCCATGCTCTACCTGCAGACTCAGGGCAAAAGCCTTGGAGAGGAAACTGGATGGAGCAAGTTTGGGTGTATTTTAATTTTAGAGCATATTTGTTTCTAAGATCTTTCCGTCTCTTGGACTCGTCGGTTTCTTCTTACAGGGAATACTTGGTCAACTGGACAGTCTCCCATATTTTCACTCAGCCCTGAAGCCCAAATTCTCTCTCCTCTCCCCATCCAAATCTGCTGTAATTAATTACACAGTTAAAACCTGAACTGCTCTTCCTTCGCTGGAGCCAGGCAGTGATTCCCACTTCCCAGCGCTGCTCCTAGACACCACGTCAGTGCCAGCAGCTCCAACCTATCCTTGGCTGGGAATTGCTTGGCCAGGGGAAGCTCTGCAGCATCCCATCCTCCCTGCCAAAGTAATTGGGGCCAGGCAGGGAGTACCCAGCACTCGGAAACCTGGGACTGCACATGCCACTGCAAAGAGGAAATAAAGTGTTGCAGCCATTAGTGAGTTGTCATTAATTGTTCTCCTGGCAAATGAATGAATGAATGAGGAATCTTGGAGGGAAGAATTCCCATCTTCTCCCAGTAATAATTATTTCTGCCAGCCTGACGAGACATCTCGAACCAGGAAATCCACACAGAAGGGAGCAAATCCTTGTTTTATTTTGAGTGCTGTTTAGGCTTGGATGGCACTTCAAGCACGTGCCATGGGTTCAGCGGGAACTGCCAGGAGTTTTATTCCCTGGCAATTACCTCTCATGCACAGCCCTTCTGACACAGGATAAACAACTGAATAAAGACCCTTCTGCATTATAAAAAGCCCAATTCTCAGCTATGACAGCCCTCAGATCCCTACAAACTCCCTGTCCAGTTCAAAACAATCTCAAACGGAACAAGATGCAGCAAAATAAGCAGAAATTCCTTACACAGAAATTCCTTAAAAGTTTAACTTTTAAAACCAACCACAATTCTCTCCCCTCAGTTTAACACAGAAGGATTTGTAACCCTCACTTTAGGGACAAGGTAAAGAGCCTTTTTTGGGGTTGGAAGAACCCTTCTCCCAAAGATTTGCAATTATTGTAGTTTATTGATTGGAATGGTCCAACTTTTGATAATTTTCTCGGAAGATGCTAATTAATAGACCAGTGCTGTGGCCCCAGATGACCTTCCCAGGAGTTTTCCAAGGGCTTTCTCCCTCAGCAAAGCATAAAGCTCTACACGAGACATTTCATCTGGTTTTTGCTCCCACACAGAGAAAACACCGACTGCTAATAAATGTGAAAAAATACTATAAAATATGGGGAAAAGCCCTCTCCTCACCTGAATATTTCATGTAAAAAAAAAATAAAATCAAATAGGAGGCGGAACCAACGGGTCAAAAGTGTAAAAGTCGCACCTCTGAGCATCTGCTTGAGCAAACCCTGGGGCCAGGCAAGCAGAGAGATGGTGTTTTATTATTTGTGGCCTGCTGTACGTGGTGTTTCAGGGAGCTGCAGGCCCAAGGAAGGGCATCCAGCATCCGTGTGAAGGACGTGTGTTTACAGCTATATTGAATATTGATCTATGCATACTCCTCTGGCAATAAACTTCTTAATATGTGCTTGAAAATCCCGACTCATACATCCTTCCCCTGAAGGCTCAAGGGCAAGGGGAGGTCTGATTACTCTGTAGAAGTGAGATTTCTTCTTGTGTCTGTTGAAGGAGTTAAACAGGGCGTGTTACGCGGTCTGCCCTGAGGAGGGGAAAGCCAAGAGCAATTTTGCAGGTTGGTAAAAACCTACAGTAGGATCCATCGTGCTGAAATTTAAAATGGATGCACAAGTTTTTTGGTTTTTTTTTTTAATTCAGCACTTATTCTGCAAGCATTTTAACAACTGCGAGGTTTTTTTTAAAAAAATCAAGAAACTACCAAAAAAATCAAAAAACAAAAAAAAAACCCAAAAAAACAAAACAAACCAAAAAACCCAAAGGAAAGAAAAAAAAAAGGAAAAAATAAGAAAAAAAGAAAAATCAGGTGTTTTGACTTGCAAGTGCATCAACAGCCCACCACATCTTTATACTGAGGTACAGGAAGCCTAAAGCAAATCCAAGAGTCTTTAATACTGCTCTGCCACTCCAGTTCAGAAGTTACTGCATAACCAAGTCTCCCTGCCGTTCCTTGGCCCTGGGAATCAGCACTAATAAATGTCAATAACAGGACCGACCAACCTCCATCTCTTATCAAAGGGCAATGGATGTGGGGCCTCAGGTGTCACTTTGGTGTGGTTTTCCATCAAAAATAGTGAATTAGGTGTAAAATGCTGTGCACATGCCTTTTTCTGCAGGGGGTTTTACACCTGAAAAGGCTGAAGATACCAGAGACTTGCGAGTAAATTCAGACATTTGTTTCCATGCTGACAAGCTCCAATCACATTTTACACTCTTATCCAGTAAAAGAAAGGGGAAAAAAGCTTGTTCTCTTTCCAGTCTCCACTGCAGTATCCCTTGTAACTTAATAACAATTGCACACCTACAAAGCAAAATATCACCCCAAGTATGAGACTAACTAGAAAAAAAAGCTCTTTATGTGTTGAATTGCTTCTTTTTTCATGTGGACCTTCCAGGAGACAACACAGAACACACCAAAATTGCACACACGCAGAGACAATGGCTGAGCACCGTCTCAAATTTGACATTACCCCCTTAACCACCACTTTATCACTAAGTTGTCACAAAATTCGATCAGATTCGTTTCCTAAAACTACCGTAGAAGTTGAGTCTGGGGGGAGACAAGTCTCCAGGCAGAGCTTCCCCTCTGGCAGTGTCCTGTCCTGTCCTCATCCCAACCAAATCCAGCTCTTGCTCCCTGTGCTGCCCCTTTCCTCTCCCCCATCCCAAACCAGGTTCCTGCACCACAGACCAGGAGCTGCACGACCTCCCCAAGCCAGATTTGGCACAAGAGGTGCAACCTCCAAGCCAATTTCCAAACTTCTGGTGACTTTTGAACAAGAAATGGAGGTAGGGAGAAGCCAACATGAACTCTGACACATCCAGAGTAAATCCCACAGACTGATTAAACATTTTGATTAAACATTTTGATTAAACATTCCCTCTGCCACCTCTCCTAAACTCTGTAGGTTGTCATTATTGGGAATTTGCTTCATTTTTCTTAATCACTTCCTAGAGCATCTGCCCTTGACAGGAGATGAATCCATGCTCCCAGAAGCAGGATTTGGATGCCTTGGTCCATCATTTGTGGTCAGCATCCTACGTGGAAATAGCACAGGAAGAGGAGCTGAGACATCCCCAGGAACCGCAGGGGCCACTCTGATGTCCATGGACGTTAACTTCTACAGAGTTAATATTCCCAGCCTTTCCCAATTTTTATGCTTTCACAGTTTTTTTCCTGCCTTTGACACAATCCCAGATAGATTTGTTGGTGTTTTGGCTCATGGGCAGTCACACCTGACACAGCTTGGCACAGTCGCAGCAAAGATTGAGGTTTTTGAAGCACGGCGTCAAAAATGTGACTTTAGAGGGAACAGAATTCATTCCTGGGAGTCACACCCTCCTGCCTTTTCTGAGAAACTACGACAACAGGAGAAAACAAATGCTGGGAAAAGCATGAAGAAAAACAGGATGCCTAATTCCTGCCTTAAAGCACCGTGCTTAGGTTGAGGTCAGCTCCAATGGCAGAACACGATGATGAAACAAGTTGACCTTCTCTGGCATAGACATGATTTCTCAAGCAAATTAACCTTTTTCTCACCTGCAGACAGAACAACAAAAACAAAACAAACAACCCATAAATCAACCAGTAAACCTGCTATTTTAGAAAAGACAGAGTAGTGAAGTAAAATTCTCCCAAAATGCCCTTACATCATTCATAGAGACAGAAAAACAATTACAAAGCAAATCAGATCCTTTCTTTAATTGATTGCACTCAAGTTCTTTCCTAAAGTAGAAATGTTGCCAAAAAGAAATAAAGTAAAAATCAACAAGTATTTCAATTCCAGGCATCAGTGAAAACATAACTGCCTCTGGATTGCTGGATTTCTTTCCAGCAGTTTATACAGTACAGAAAAGATTGAAACAGTCCCTGCTAATCCTTTCCAAAAATGAAGCTTCAAAATGTTGCCTTGGATTATTACACAAACATAAGAGATCATTAAAAATGCAACATGGAGTTTTGGAGAGGGTGTTGTGGGTGTTTGGTTTTTGCTGTTTGAGAGTTTAGAACTTCTCTTTTAGCAATGGGAGGAATAGAAGAGTTAGAGGAAAGGTTAAAAAAAAAAAAAAAGAAAACCCAACCAAAACCGTCTTGTCATATCTGCCATCAACCCTGGCCATGCCCTACTGACAGAGCTTCAGCAGGAGCTGGAATGATTCTGTTCCACAGTGGTGACAGCTCTGAAGCTCAGATAGATCCAGGCTGAATGAAGCAAAACCAAATTAAAGCCCTGGGAAGCCTGTTTTTTCCACATTTAACACTAAAAGCAAGGTCAGTCCGTGCTGATGAGGAGAGCTGCACTTGTTCAGTTATTAATGGTGTATTAATTCAAAGTTTTTGCCATAAATCTTTAGTTTGGTGACTCCAGGTCCAGCTTCCT
Source organism: Cyanoderma ruficeps (assembly GCA_008694505.1). Taxonomy (NCBI): domain Eukaryota; kingdom Metazoa; phylum Chordata; class Aves; order Passeriformes; family Timaliidae; genus Cyanoderma; species Cyanoderma ruficeps. The sequence continues at coordinate 108,590 of VZDJ01000075.1, read as the reverse complement.
GCTGGCACCGTCCCAGCACATCGGCCCAAACACCACTGAAAATATCCTCACACACTCCCTGAAAAAAATGTAATACTGGCAGCTCTACAGTGCTCCTCTGATCCTGCTGCAGATTTTCCTGGGGAAAACTTCCACTCCTTGATGCAAACTGCACCTGCCACAGCACCTGCCCTGTGCTGGAGAGGCACGAAGATGAATTGCCCTGATTTTGGAGCTTATAACATTGCAGAGCCAACCTTGTCACCTTCTAGGTGTGCCAGAGCTCAGCAATGGGGGAGAAAGAAAAGGGATTGAAGTCATGACTCTTCATCATTTGAGATTCTAGGAGTGTAAAAAGTTACAGCAACTTGTATCCCTAATTAAGAGTGCTTCTCTGGGAGGGCTGACATTCCCATCCCTCTGGTTGGGGGGATACAGCTCTGGTGCTCAGAAAAGCAACTCCCGAGAAAAAACCAGAAAACTCTTCCCCTCATGGCCCTTCACTGCAAGTCAAAATTCTTGTCATGATCTGTCCAGTCTCTTCCCATAACTTCCCCAAAAACTTGTTTTCGTTTGCTATTCCCTCTTTTTTTTTTGTCCAGGTACAGCTCCTGGCCCCTTGTCTCACACGAAACTTTTCCAACTCTCTTGGCCTCTGCCTTGGATTCCTCGCTCTCATCTTCCAGATAAAACAAGGCAGAGATCTGGATTGAAATCCTATTGACACAAAGTGGTCTGATGCGAAGTGCAGCCAGACCCAGAAATACTTTTGCTGTGTCAAGTCCCCAAGTGCAGCTCCCAGGGCATTTTGGCCAAGCTGGATGTTGAACTAATGACTGAACAAACCCCCCAGAAAGTGCTAATCCTTCTCCTGGAGAAAGTTTATCATGCTGGGGTTAGGTTACAGCCGTGGCAGGGAGACCAGATAAATCCTTTTAAATTATATTCCGCTAAATGATTATCCATTAAGTGGAAGAGGTATCTTCTGCACTAAAAGCTTTGCTACTCGATAGAACTAATGACAAATTAAAGCTGACCGTGTAAATAAGCAAGATGGGAGCTGATCTGATTTTGCACTTTACTGAAAAAAGTGACAGATTAATCAATTCAAATTCACTGCAGAAATATTTATTGTGAGACCCAACAGTTACGATTGGAGCTTTCTCCCCCTCCAAACAAACATTTATTTGCGAAGAATATTTTTCCAGTTTGATCAGAAAGCACGGGTTCTGATTGCAAGTTTCCACTTGAGATTAAATACCAAATAAATAAAAAGATGTTTGTTTTCATTTAGTGCAAGAAATATTCCTTACTTTTGTCAGCTGCCTTTCTGGGAAAAAAAGGCAGTAGGTGGAAGAGAGAAAAAGCAATGAAGGTAAAGACATGTTTTCATGTTGCATTTTATAAAAATTTAACCATACCCAGGTATTTTTTCTACTGTGCTTGAAAGAATTTCTGAAAGGCACTTGACGTTTCAGTTTTATTTTCCAAAATAAATGCACTCAATTTATGATAAACAAATTTATGTGATCATTCAATAGAGAGAAAAAAAAAGAACGTTACACGATAAAAAGCTTAATAAGCCATGACATTTATGAGGTCAATTAAAGTCAGTATTAAATGTGTTAATTACATATAATGTAAGAACTAGATAAAGATATGGAAGAACAAGACAAACACACTCAGTAAGTTTCCATCCTGACAGAATTTTATATGCACTGGGAATTTATGTGGGTATAAAGGAGTGCTTTTAACGGGAATAACCTTCAGAAGTTTTCTGAAAACAGTTTTACAGGTCTACAAAAGCCCAGGGCTCACACAAGGTGTTTCAAATCTTCTGCTGACTAACATGAAGACTTCCTGCTTAGCAATCCAAGTTGGTTTTTTCCTAAGGAAATCTGTGGAAGTATCAGAACCGCAGCACTTGAGACCCGCATCCCAGGTTCTCAAAATCAGGCAGATCCTGAAATGTTCAGCTGAGACCGTGCCAAGGGAAAAGGCAAATCTGGAGATGGGGAGAGGATGTGAGCTACACCTGAGGATCTGGGGGAGAATTATGTCTTCACTGTGCAGGTTGGGGTTGCACCACGTATTTTTTGGGTCATCTGAAGTATGTCTGGAGAGAAGGTGGGTTTTTGTAAGGAATAATTCCTGGGCAAGGCTCCTGCGCCAGCAATTATGAGTGCATGCGAGTGTGGGGGAGACTCTGGGCTCAGCCCTTAAGGATTTCACCAGGATTAATGTTCAACCAGAAGTTAGAAAACAAGTAGATTAGATTTTAGCAGAGCAAAGTTGGGAGAGTAAGTACAGGGTGAAATTCAACATGATAAAGCTGGGGAGAGAAAGGACACGGAGGAAATAGAAAGTGTTCAAAGATAAATTAATGTATGCCCGGGGGTTGTGTGTGCCACCTCCCAGTAATTGCACAGGGAATGTTCAAGTTGTTTTTTCTGTATTTTTTTCCTGTAAAGCCAGTGTGAAGGAACATCAAAATGTAAAAGTAATCAACAGTGGAAGAAAAGGCAGACACGAGTTATAAAACATCAAATACAGAGCGGGGTTGGAACAATTGCATAATGAAGTTGAGAGCATAAAAAGCGATAAGAAAAGCAAACGCAGCGAATGAAAAGAAACTTTACAGGGAGGTAAAATAAAATTAGAACAGTTTTCAGGTCCAGGGAGGAAACAAGAGGCTGGAAAAGCAGACCAGGTATCTGCCAGAGTCAGGACAAGGTGTTGTTACCCAAAGAAGTGCTAAAAGCCTGAAATATTGCTCTGTGATTTGGAACGTAACTAAAATTTAAACCATCTCGCAGAAGGTGGCATGGAGGAGATAAATCCCAAAGAGTTTTCTGTCCTAAGGAACCCCCCAGGTAGCCTGAGGAGAGCTCCTGGGCAAACACCAGAACAAGCTGAGCTGGTCCTGAGGATCAGGGAACAGGAAAACACAACCCTTGGACAAGGTCTCCCAACTGGGGTGAGCCCAGACAGCCACCACATCCCTCAGAGCCCTGCCGGACCTCCTGTGCCGTGTCCTCTCCCCAGAGACTCCTAACATGGAACAGGTCCCACAGAAACAGCCCTCAGGGAGGACACAAGAGATGTCACTAACTTTTGAAGAAAGAAGCTGGAATTTGGCTGCCTTGGCAGTTCTCAGTCTCAGCTGGAGGAAACAGAGTTTGCACTTCACTCTCAAGTCACCAAGTGCCTCCTGCCTTTAAGAGTTTCCAGTTGCTGGACTAATCCACGTGATCTCCCAGGTCAGGTAGATCTGTCCTACATCCCAAGGATGTAATAATGTCACTACAGATTCTGGCCACATTTTCCTCCTCAGGCCTTCCCAAGGCAAAGCTCTTCACTCCCAGAGCCAGGTGGAGCTTCCCAAGGACACGGGGGATTTTGCAAAATTTCTACCCCCAAATCAGCCAAGGGCACCTCTTCTGCAGCCCCACATCAAAGGGGACCTGAGCTGCACCCCAGTCACACTGGGGATGAGGCTGCCTTGTGTTTTCTGTTGATAGCAGAAAACATCCTTTGGCTCAACACTATTTTCAGCACCAGAGCCTGAAGGACACATTCTCCCTGAATTTAAGATGGTGTTTCCACCTTTCCTTCGCGTAATCTGTTAAAGTGAGAGTTTGCATTGAAATCCTCACCGGGAGCAGGGACTGAGTCATGGGGGCTAAAACACCAGGGACAGACTCAGAAGCCAGCCAGGGACAAATGTTTCACCCAGGTTCCCCCCTCAGATCAACCTTTCTGCCCACCTAAAACAAGTGTTAGTGGGTTTGTGCTCTTCTTGGGTAGTTAAGGCACCATCAGGAGATGGAAAGCAGAGATGGGACAGAAGAGGTAGGTTTTATAGAATCCCAGGATGGTTTGAGTGGGAAGGGAAAGCTGAAAGCTCATCCCACCCCTGCCATAGGCAGGGACACCTTCCACTATCCCAGGTTGTTCCAATCCCCGTCCAGCCTGGCCTTGGACACATCCAGGGACCCAGGGGCAGCCACGGCTCCTCTGTGTTCACTGTGCTTATTATTTGACTTACAGGTGATGTTCAGCCTCTCCTGCTTATAGACACAAATGTTTTTTTCCTACAGGGGCACAGGGGCAGTTTAGTCCTTGAGAGCACATGGGTTTACATTTTGTGTGTGAAATAGACACAGCAGCCCCAGATATGATTCAAACACTCCCCAAGGCGGTTCTCTGAATACCCTCAGCCCTCCCTCTCTGCAGGCTGTCCGGTGCCAGGCATTGCAGGGAGGGATGCTAAACTAATTCCAGAACTTATTCCCAAGTACAGTGTCTGCTCCGTGGTTCTGCCACCAGGAATTAGCAGGACACCAAACTAACCAGGATTTGTGTTTCTCAGGTTGTGTCTCTTGTGCTTTGAGGCTTAAGGTCTCCTTAAGAATTAGAAAAACACAATTCATTGTGTCGGTTTTAAAGTGTTTCAGTGACTAAAAAAGAACCAAGAGGCAGGTGCAGAAATTTTGTGTCATATTCATATTTCTTTGAAGCTGTAAATAAACAGCAGCTCATTCACCTCATATGATTTCCCAAAGGAGGAAAAGGAAAAAAGAGGAAACTACCTGGTCTAAGGGTTCTGCATCTCTCTTTCTGCTGCCACTAGAGGGAGAAACCTATTCCTGGTATCCTATGGCTTCTGGGCTGTTTTTTTGGAACAGAATCGGAATTATTTCCGTTACAGGGAAAGGCGTTTGTCCCTCTGTGATAAGCAGGGATGAGGCAAAGGGAGCCTCTAAAATGAAGTGGGATAAACATTTCCTCCCCCCCCCCGCTCTCAAATAAACTCCAATTACAATCCCCAAACCTTGTGAATTTGAACACTGCTGCAATTGTTCTTCTTTGTTGGAACACAAATCCTTCTACTGTGTTTACCCCCGTTGCATCCAGGGCAGAGGAGGCCAAACAGGAAGAAAGGGGAATACTGCGTTCCTATCAATATAGGAACAAAGGGTGTTTTCTAGCGGCTTGAACTAATTCTGATTGAGAAACCATAAAATTTTCAATTAGCTGCAAGGAACAGTGGAAATTCATTGTGGGCAGGAAAAGATCCTAAAAAGAGCATTTAAATAAACCAGAAGTCCTGCAGTTCTGGATTTGCACTTCTTTGTCTTGTTCTAATTCAATCAAAAGGGTCATGCTGGTGAATATTTCTTATGCCACTATATTTTAAACATTTGAACTAATTATTATTGCTTTGGACAAGCATTTATAGCAGTGGCTCAATCATTTCACTGCTATGGAAGATACTGCAAAACAGCTTCAAATGTCACTGAAAAAACATTAGCACCTTCCCTAAATATGAAATATGTGTCAGACACACAGAGTGACCCCCAAAAAATGTGCTTTCAAACACAGGCTGCTGGTGGCCAACAGTGTGCAACCAGACCTGGCTTTGTGACACAGAGCCTGATGGACACGACAGACTTACAGGGTAAAAAAACCCCATTTTTTCCAGACAATGAGGCACTTTGTAGGGTCAGGGCTTGACCACATCTCTTCAGCAGTACTCACGTCCTTGTTCTCTCCAAAAAAGAGCAGCAACACCGGTCCCTAAGGTCATCAAGGATGAAACTTTGCCAATCTTAGACTTAAACTGCAGGTGCAAACACCACCATATTCCTAGGATAATCCCAAAGGATTCCTTCCTGTCCTGGAAAGTGGCTAAACCCACCTAAATATGAAAACCTTCTCATGGTTCAGCTGTCCCAGTCTCCTGCTGCAGTGGCCAAGTTATGCCTCCTACAACCCCTGTGTTTTATCCCAAATACACAAAGGCATCCTGCCTATGGTTTTGACTGGAAGAATACCAGTCCCCACCTGCTCTTTTGTCACTGTCCTACAGCCTTGGCACAATTGTCTTGGATATTGCTCCTCACCAACACACTCAGCCTAAATTCTGCCTCATCTCGTCATGCACTGAGCAGGAAAACTAGTTTTTCCAAATGTAATCCACTTCTCTGAGAATTAACAATAAAATTTTTAGAAAGCAAGGTGAGGAAAGCAACAGAAGGCTCCCGGGCTCAGTGCAGGGGCTGCCACTGAGGCTCGGGGAGAAGCACATCCTCTCTCATCAGCCGAAAACCTGGGGAGCCAAAGCATCAACTACAACAAGCTTTTCTTTTCCTGGTGCTTTACTTGATGTTTTTTTTTCAGACCAGCTGCAGTATCTCCCTCACTGAATGGGAGGTCACTTCAGCACTGTTCCTGTAAAAGAGGCTGGAATCTCAAATTGGTGTTAAAAGTTCAAACTCATGACCCATCACATCTACAGTATTTTGTTGTCATTGCTGTGAGAGTGACAGGTTTTGGGATTTAAAAACTGCAGCTATATTTGTATGATCCAAGTGATTTTCTTCCCCTGTGATGATTTCATAGCAGAAAGCTTAAGACAACATTCCAGATTTTCCACCCTTTGGTGTGCATGTGTCTATGTACATGCACACATATATAGAAAATAGAAAACATTCCCCAGTAAGTTTTCGTTTCTGAAAGGATTTTCACCAGCCTTGCAGAGTAACAGCATATGCAATATGTGTGACACTCAAACATTTCCCTTAACTGCAAAGTTTGTGTCAAAATCTGTTCTGAAACAACTCCACAACGTGCACTTCACATAACCCTGAGCTGCAGGTTAGGCTCCACTTTAAGTATGAAATATTAAGTGAGCTCATAATAGCTAAATCACTCCATTGTCATTCCAGCACTAACCCTGGTTGGCAGAGCTCACGCTCCATGATGTCACCATTTATACCTTGCTGCGGTTGCCAGCAGAGCCCAGTTTGCATAAATTAGCTTTGATCGATGAAAAGTGTTAACATCCTTTATTTTTACCTTGGAGCACACTCGGAGTGATCCTTTTCGGCATTTAAAAAAAAAAAAATGCATACGGGTGGCTTAAGTGCCAGGTTAAAATCTATTGCAGCGCCATCCACAGGAGAATGGTCAGTGCCAACCACAGGAGAATGGTCAGTGCACTGGAAGTTGGAGGGACTGGGGACAACAAACACCCCTGGGCATCAGCAACACCTTGACAACATCCAAAAAAAAACCCCACCTTCCAATTTCCAGGTTGGAAAGACTTTCGAAGCCAGCCCTGAAATAGCAAGGACAGCTGTAGGATGGATTTCACCATCCCTCCACACATTAAACCCCATCCCACTTTGCATCAGCTCCCACTGAAATAAATAACTCAAGAACCACGCAACATAAATAACAGCAGAATGGGGGGGTTTTTTTTTGGGGGGGGGAGGGAGGATAATCTTTCCATCTTCTAAAAATAACTTCCTTTTGGCTACGCTGCTCCTTTATGTCTTTCCTTGAGAAAGCAGGGATGAACAGAATACTGATTGGGATTCACTGGCAGAGGCAGCCTCAGGAGCTGCATTAGAGGCACGTTTCTCTCCCAGCCTGCTGGTTTTTAGAAGGAGACAGTATTTTCCACCTCCTTTTTCCCAAGGTTGTCTCTGTGTCTGCCCATTCCCTGCTCCTCTTCATTCATGTGGCTCTCAAGGCTGTTTTGGCCAAAGATGTGCTGTGGTGTGGCTGAGGTTCTGAGCTCCCACACCAAACCCAGCACAGCCCCAAAACTCCCTCTGAGCTTGCACTGAACTCTCAGAAGGACCTACAGACACACATGGAATTGCAGTTGCATCCACCCAGCCTTCCCTGGTCAGCTCTTATCATCAATTCTTACATTCACAAATGCAAGGTTAAACCCTGAACGGGGTTAAGCTGAGGACTCCCGTCCTTGCTCTCTCCCGTCTCCAAATCCTGATGGATTAAGTGAAATCTCCTTCAAATCAGCAAGTTTAAGCTTTGTAACACTGAGTTCACACAAGTCATGGAATCACAGAATGGTTTGGGTTGGAAGGGATCTTAAACACCAACTAACCCATCCCCTGCCACGGGCAAGGGCACCTTCCACTATCCCAAGTTGCTCCAAGCCCCGTCCAACCTGGCCTCAGACACTTCTAGGGGTGGAGCAGTAACAGCTTCTCTGAGCACCCTGTGCCAGGCCTCACATTCCTAAAGTAAGCTCTACTCCACTGCTCAAAGAGCTTTGCCCCAAAGCAGAAGAGATCGTAAAGAAATTTTTCAGTTTTTTACTATGCACCCAATTCCAGAGGTAATCTGAAGGAGAAATCCTCTCTCTCCCTGGGCTGAAGCCACAGAGGCCTGGGTTGCTGTTGGGACTTCACCCAGAGGCCGTGAGCAGATGGAAAGTTTGTTTTCCCTCCAACCCCTTGAACTCCTCTGGGGCAAGAGCTCGGCCACCCTGAATCCCTTATTTGCCCACATCGCCATGCTTTTGAAATTCCCTGAAACACACTGAAACAAAGGGAAAATACCTGTGCTGGTGGTGTCTGAGCTTTGCAGGCTGAGGGGAGCCACGGGAGTCAAACACACAAAGTCAAATAAATGGAGAAGAAGTCAAATCAAAGACTATCCCCATCCAAGGTTTAATTCAGGACCCCTTCTCCAGCACTACGAGGGGAGCCCCAGCCCTTTCAGAAACAAGCTGTTCCTGCTATTGCTGGCTTGGGACAAAAAGCACACTGCTGCTAACCTCTTACATAAAGTGAGCAGGCAAACAGCTGAATTGCTGACCCCGCGTGGCCTTTTCCCCAGGATTTGCGGGTTTGCACAAAGAAGCCAACATTTTACATGCAGCCCTTGATGGAGTTTGGAATTGTGCAGAAACCCTGTTTGGAGTGCACACTCTTAACCCAATTGTTTGTGTACAGTGTTCCTCCGCTCTGATGCCAAACACTGGAGGTCCCTGGGTTATTTTTTTTTTTTCTATTTTTATTTTTATTTTTTTTTAAAACTGCTCGGTCATACACGGCTTTGAGTGCCTGGATATACCTCCACTGCTGTTAGTACTGCAATGTAATACAGGCCTGCTGTCAGGGATGATTTTTTCCCTAGAATCTATCCTTTCTTTCAGCTGAGCACTCAGAGCTCGCTAGATATGAGCTCCAAAATTATTAAACACTTCTTGGCTCCGAATTTTCTGTGCAGGCAGAGATATATATCAGGTTTATTTCATGAGTGGGAGATGCTTAGCAAGAGCAGTTGACTCAGTCTGCGTTTTGAGTAAACAATTCTCTTCATCTTTACATGCAAATTGATTGATTTAGGATTTTTGGAGTCTTTTGTCAATTGCTAGCAGATATAAAACACTCATAAGGAAATGCCACTTCCCTTTGAGTGGGGGAGAAAACCTCAGGCAGGAGGTGCCAGCAGCTCCTTTCCTTAAGCCTGAGGCTGCACCGACTTTCCCTGCCCAGGAAATCCCAGTGCCTCCAGCTCTGCTCCCATTAGATCCATGAAAACCCCTCGAAAGCCGGTGCTGCAGCAGGGGAGCTCGAGGACCACACACTCCCCATTCCCTGTGCCCTGGATGTTTAAATCATGCCCAAGGAATCAAGTCTCACACCTCGGAGGAGGAGAAAGTGCGAGTGATCCGAGAGCCCCACTGGTGGATTACACAAGGGGAGGATGAAGGCACGGAACGCCACAATGCCCGAATTCAACAACAACAAAACAGCATTGAGGCATCACGGCACAAAAATCCCCATTGTACGTTTGATTTCCAGCCATCCCAGCTCCGAGCTGCTAAAAACTACAGGATATACCATTCCCTCCTCCCCAGCTATCCCAAATCCAGCCTTGGCGTTTTTGGTTTTTTTTTTAATGCAAAGACGCATTAATTGTTGTGAAGGCACGAAGTATTACCTGGAATAACACTTCAAATGCAAATTAAGGGCTGTGTAAAATTATTGTAGTGCAAGAGTACCATGGTTTATTAACAGCAGATTTGCAAGGTTAATTTTCAATTATGTATTTCTTATTAGTTTTCTAGCTGTCTTGCTATTATTAAATTTAAAGAGGAAGATACTTTCAATGTGTCCAGCTTCTGTGGTGTTATTACTGATAATTATTCCTATTTTCCAATTTGTGTTACTCTCATGTCTTGCAAAATTTGTAATTAATGAGCAAATAATTATAGCAGCACTTACTAGAGCTGCTTTAGTTAAAGCTGTGTCAGCTTTTGTATTAGGATCCCCATTTTTCAAGGGTTTATAACTCAAGCATAAAAATTCACTCTGGGCAGAGCCTTGTCATAAGGGCTGTCTGCTGAGTATGACTTTTTGTTTTTAAACATTTCTAAACAGCATCATTTTGCTCTTTTTCCTTTAAGTTATGGACATTTCAATATAGCTTAAAACTTCCAAGGGCATAAAGTTTGCAGCACTGTTTTTCTATGCTCCAACATCTTGAAAGTAAAGATATTTTATTTTAAGGTGAAGGCATTCACCTTTACAAACAGGAAACGAGATGTCTCAGCATCTCCAAAGCCCAGAACTGGGTTTGTAATGCCTGGTGGTCAATAGGTTTAGAAAACAGACACACAAGAGGGCTTGACAAATTCGAGGATGTTTGCACTGACCCCACCCAGTTAAAGCACTCAGGCGCTGCCTCAATAAAGGCACACGAGTGGTCCTCAGGAGTCAACAGGCCTGGCCAGGCTCTCCGGGATGCCCAAACCATTCACTGCCCAATTCAGCAGAACAAAGCTCAGCTTTTGACGGGAGTGTTCAGCTGTCCCCATTCACCGCCACCTCTGTCCGCAGCCCGGGAGCACCGCAGGGATCTTTCCTTTAGGATGCTGAGAGCCCTCGGGGCTTGAACAGCTCTGCGCCTTCCCAACGAGGTGCTCAGAATCACACAGGGGCCTCCAGGTTAAAATTTAGCACAAATTTAGTGCTTCATTTGTTGTGGGAAAGAGGAAACCCGAAGGGAAAAGCGGCAGACCCCAGACCCATGAGTTTGCTATGCACACTTCGCCACAAAATAAAATTGGAAAGTGACAGCTCCAGAGCAAACATTCTGCAAAATTTAGGCTCGACAGGATAGGCTGTCACAGCAGCTTCCTCCAAGAATTCCATGTGGTCAGCCATCCAGAAAGAGTGGACACATCCCTTCACCACCCTTTGTCCTGCAAAGCGCCTTGAAGCAGCCACCCAGCTCCTGGAGAGCCACTCTTAGAAATCTGGAATCATTAGGGTTGGAAAAGGCTTCCGAAATCATCAAGTGACTCTTGGAGTGTTTGACCTTAGTACTGAGCTTAATTAAAGCAGGACCACCATAACTCAGCAAACAGGTCGGCAGCGCTGTGAAAATCAGCTTTAGTGCATCTCACTCAAGCTTTGAAGAGCAAGGTGGGTCTAGACATTTCCAGAAGCAAACAGTCAGAAAAAAACCTGTTTTACTGGGAGACATAGTCAGAGACAAGATAAAACCAGAGAATGAGAAGACCTACCTGCATCAGCCACAGAAATCAGACAAGGCAAGGTTTGTCCTCTTAAAAATCCAGGTAACTTATTCCTTAAGCCTCTTTATCAGGAAAAGAGCCTGGGCCTTCTTTGCACCTTTTATTTGCCCTTCTATGACTACCATCAGCTAAGGGTTTTTTTGCACCCTCATTTAGGATAATTATCTCCTCATGTTCGAGTTAATTGCTGATGAGGGGGACCCAGTTTTTAATCTGTTGGTTAATCCAGATCTGTGACATTTGGAGCCTTTTACTGACTGAGGATCCCAACATCCCTCCTCCCTGGTGCCATCCTCATAGCCAAACCATATTTTATAAGCCTGTACATCACTGGCAAACCTCCCAATCATTTGCAAACTCCCCTGTGTTACAAGAATTCTGGTATCTTTGTTTTGCATACACTCAGAGCCCGGTCCAAATATGGTTGATAAATATATTGTATAAATAATATAATAAATATTAAAAAAAAAAAACCCTGCCATCTAAACCAACAGTTCCTCCTCATTTTAAGGGCCTTATCTTGCAGGTAAATAAACCTTTAAGGGTTTATCTTGCAGGTAAATATTTTCCCTTACCAGCCTGTGTCACGAGTTCCCCCAGTTCAGATTAGTCTGCAAAATCAAAGGAATCTCTGTGTGCTGATATTCCCTGGTTTCTGATGGCCTCCTATTTTGGCTGTAACCATGGTGCTGCTGGATTTATCATGGCTGCATGGCACAACGTGTATCTCATTATTCTCTCCTGGCAGCTTTGTGTGGCTTTCATTTAGCTGTAAATATAATTTACATTTTTTGAGCACCTGAATTAAAGATAGAGTAGAACTATGACATCAAGAGCAGGAGGTTTTATACTAATTTATTTATAAATATAAATCACATTTAGAATGCAAAATTGCACAAATGTCTTCTACAGATCACCCATTCCATAAAGAAATTATTTCTTTACTTTTTTAAGGATAATGCCTGAACATGGTATCCATATATTTGCAATGGGAATGGAAACTTGGCTAAAAATCCCATGTGAAGTTTGGGAACCCAGTGGGATCAGCTGTGTGACAAGGAATCTTTCCACAGTTCTACATCAGTGGAAACTGGATCAGTGACCTGACATCAGACCACCAGCCCGTGTCACTCTGGGAGGGAATTCCAGCTCTGCTGACGTCACCAGCAGATTCCTGGCTGGATTCACCCAGATCACGATGCTCCAATGTTCCAAGGGATGTCCAGGAAGAGCAGTGCCATCATGAACCCACCTCGCAGTGCTGCTGTACCCACATCACACCCCCCAGCACCTGTGCCACAACTTGTGTTACTCAAATATTCCGGAGTAACATTCCCGGGAAAACCCAGCTACTTGCATCTAATTCCGATACTCCCAAGCATCATAAATCCAGGTGTTTTCTCTGTCTTTTGGGATTTCAGAATGGAATAGACTGTACTTTTGAAAGTGATGAGGATTTTCTGACTACAGAGCTTCTCCAAACAAATAATGTGACAGCAGTTCCTTGGATTTCAAAACAATTATTGATTTCACAACAATTATGGATTTTGAGTACAGTTAGGACTTCATCAAATTTCTTTTACACATTTTGATACATTTTCTCTGCTCTAATCTCAAGTTTTCCCTTTTCCCCTCTTTTGGGGCCTGGTTGCTCTCTCCTTTTCTCATCTAAAACAAAATCTGTGCCCTGGGGAAAAAACCAGTGGTTGTTTTCTTGACTTTCCAACAAAATAATCCATGAAGTCTCAGTTTTGATGAACAGTTTTAGCATAACATTTCGTCTGCTTGATGGAAGTGACATCCAGACCATCTCAGAAATCTCCGTGCTGCCCATCCCTCTGCCACAAGGAATTCTCCACTGAGCAGTCCTATTCCCGTTGCACTTCATCCCCTCAAAAAGAGGAGAATGGTTTCCTAAGGAAAAAAAAGGGATAAAAATATTAACTGCCAATGCCCTTCTCTTTCCTTAGTTCTGCTTCTACACTGAGGTTAAATACAACCCTGGAATCAAAACTAACATAGAAAATTACTTTTCCCTAAGTCAGAGCAGCTCCACGGGGCATTTGCTACCCTGAGCCTCTGTAATTCACAGGACAGAATCACAAAATCACTAAGTTTGGAAAAGACCTCCAAGATCATCCATTCCAACCTTTGACTCAATTCCACCATATCCACTAAACCAAGCCACCCACATTTCTGAGCCTCTTCTCCTTATTTTACCTATAAAAGCAGCCAGCTGCATCTTCCTGTCGTTTGGGTTTGTTTTATTCAACCTTTTGAAAAACTGCAAAGGGAAGAAACTCCAGGATTACAATTGAAAAACTCATAAAATGATCCTCTGAAATTTACCACGTTGGATACCTCCTGTCAATGTTTTTAACCATGCCACAAAATTCCTTTAAAAGACACATAAGTTTTGGTTTGGTATCGTGAAAAACTTTTAACACAAATAGAGCGGATATTCTGCTGGGCAAACACTGAGGATACACTTCTAAATTTGTACGTTTAGGATGACAGAAGGAAAACACCTTTTCTAGCCAATTATTGCTTCATCAGCGCACTCAGAATTTGCCAGGGTGTTGTGGGCAGAATAAAGTCCTATTCCTCAAAATCACATTAATCTGGATATTTGGAAGGCAGCAACATCCACTGTGAAGAGCAGGAGAGTGATGGCTGTGGATGCTCAGCTTGTAAAGGACCCAATACATCCAGCAGGGCATCAGAACGCTGGAGAAGAGAGGAAGAAATTAAAAAGGAAAAAAAAAAGGAAGGTGCAAGAATGAGAAAAGTTGTATCTAAGAAGAGCTGAGTTAACTGGAGACTGGTTTAACAAATGTAGAATGGTTTTACACCTCAGGAGGGAATTGTGCTGGTACAACCTCAGGAGCAGTTGATGTGCTCCAGCCCCAACACAGACAATTGGATTTAAGCTCAAGTTTAAGGACAAAGCTGAGCTGGGAGAGTTAGCAAGATCACTATAAAAGCACAACCTTCCATTCTCCCAAACCATATGGGTTTGGCTTCCCATATGGAGTGACAAAATAAAAATGTAGTCTAAAAATAGCTCTCAAAAAAATGCACTGGCTGAAGGCTGCTTCCTTGCCACAATTTGATTAGCCTTGTGGAAGGATTTCCATTTCGATTTCCATTTATCCCTGATTCAGAGCATGAAAAGCTGCTTTTATAGTTGTAAGCAGAGGGAAAAAAGGCATCCTGGGGAAAAAAAAAATCATAGGGAGAGCTCTTCTGGCTTTACAGGAGCTGCAGGAACAAGGGAAACGATTTTAGAGCAGCACAAAACAAAGTGAGGCAGGGAGAGAGGATCTCTCCTCTCAGTCTGCAATCCGAAGTTCCCTGTCAGCCCGGCTCAGGGCATTACAAATTCCATGCAGCTCCGGAGGAACCTAAAGGAGCCAAAAATTGTCAGAGCAGCAATCCCCCGTGCAGAGGGAGCGGTGCCAGCGCGGCTCTCCCGGCCCGCCCGGCGCGCCGGCCCTGACAGCTCCTTCTGGACACCGGCACGGCCCCGGGAGCCGCTCCCGCCGTGATGGATGGCACGGAACGCAGACATCCCCTCCCGGGCTCTGCTGGAAGGAAGGTGCCTTCTCAAAAATCAGAGATTTATTTAAGGGGGGGGTTGTCTTTTTTTGTTGTTGTTGGGTTTTTTTGTTGGGTTTTTTGTTTGTTTGTTTGGTTTGGGGTTTTTGTTTTTGTTTTTGGTTTGGTTTGGTTTGGTTTGGTTTTAGGGGAAAAATATACCAGCCCCCCCTCCTCAAATGCTGTGTTAGGTGTTGAGGTGCTCGCTATGAGAGAGAACTTGAGGGGCTGGAGCGAGTGCAGAGATGGGGATGAAGCTGAGGAAGGGGCTGGAGCACCAGGAGCGGCTGGGGGATCTGGGAAAGGGGCTCAGCCTGGAGCAAAGGAGGCTCAGGGGGGACCTTGTGGCTCTGCACAACTCCCTGACAGGAGGGGACAGCTGGGGCTCTGCTCCCAGGGAACAGGGACAGGAGGAGAGGGAATGGCCTCAAGTTGCACCAGGGGAGGGTTAGATTGGATTTTAGAGAATCTTTCTTCATGGGAAGGGTGTAAAGCATTGGAATGGGCTGCCCAAGGCAATGATGGAGTCACCATCCCTGCAAGGGCTCAAAAACCCTGTGGATGTGGCTCTTGGGGACATGGTTTAGTGGTGAACATGGGGGTGGTGCTGGGTTGACAACTGGGCTGGATGACCTTAAAAGTTTTTCCCCAGCCTTAATGATTCCATGATTCTAGATTTTAGATTCCTTCCTGCTTCAGCTGGGGCAGGGAACAGACCATCATCCCAGCACCTGGAGATCTGCAGGTGGCATCCAAGACCTGAAACCCCTGGCTCTGAAGGAGGAGGAGCAGGGAAGATCAACCTTCGTGGGAGCCTCCTAACATCAAGGAGGACCTGACTCACTACTTGAAGACAAGAAGAAAATGTCCCAGCTGGGCTCCTCAGGGATTGCTTCCCCCATGCTGGACAATCCTGGCTCCAGTGAGGTATTTCTCATTATTTGTGTCTTTTGCCAAAATAAGTAAAGAAATAAATAGCAGATAACTAAAAAAGTTCACATACAACTTTCCAAGATGCTGGAGAAAAATAATGTCCTGCTTTTCCGGCATTTCAGTTTTCCCACATCCCTGGGTTAGCCTGGGTTTATGCAGGTTTAAGGGTTTCCTGCAGGCTCCGGCACTGCACACCCTTTGCACACTCTGGGACATTTTCTGTCCTGTTTCTGCCTTAATACTTGTTAACATGGATGCAAAAGTGAAATAAAACTGAGAAAAAATTGTGTTTAAAAGGAAAAGGTGTCCCTCTCCTCAGCACAGAAGGGGGAGGGCAATGGAAGGGTGGGTTTGGGGAGGGAGGAGCCCAGAAGGAATGAAAGGTCCAAACCCTTCACTCCGCAGGAATGTGGAGTGAGAAAATGCCAGGCTGAAGTCCAGGAGCTGCACTGGACACACATCACACCACAGCCCAACATCTGCCACAGTACACAATAAAGTTCTTCTCTTTGATTTTTTTCCCCCTCCAGTTTCTTAAAGTTCTAGGAATGATTTTCCCAATTCGAGCAAAAGCTCTGCGCTCCCCCTTAAGAGAGATTTTTATAATATCTAAGAAATATTAAAATCTAAAGAGGGGAAAGGAAATAACTCTAGAGTGGGAAAAGGCTGTAAAAGCAGCGGCAGAGAAAGGATTATAAACCGGCTTTTCTCTAAAGAATTTAAAGAGAGAAAAAATAACTCCATCCAACACTTTGGAAACAATTATTCGTAAAGTTCAAAAGTGCTCGTTGCCCTTTGCTGGGGTAAGATAAGGGGCGACAAATAGCACCCACAGTCACGAGGAGTTTAACCCAATTACTCCTGTCAGCAAAACTAATTTTTACAAAGCACATTTCTGCCGGGAAGAATACCTTGCTCGCTTCCAATTCCTTTTTACATTGCTAATAAGTCTCTTAGCAGTCGATTAGAAGTGCCTCTTCAGCCAGGAGCAGGCGGATCGCCCTGAGCGCAGCCAGCGGTCCCTGCTCCGGAAAAAACCTGATTGGAGCCGAGGGGAATTTCGCCTGAGGAGGTTCCCCGCAGGTGTTCGGTGCCGTGGCTGTAACCTGTGTCGTTACAGAGAGCTGCTGGTGGTTATTCCACACTGACAGCCTTCAGGAACGGGATCTGGGACTGCTCTGACCCTTTCCCCTCGCTGACACGCAGAAATCACAGGGTGTGTTTAGGGCTACATGACCCGCCTTGCCTGACAACTGGGTAAGGCTCACAAACCTTAAAAACTCGTCCCAAACGATGCAAAATCTGTCGGAAACATCCCAAATCCTGTCACCTCCTGAGCCAGGTAAACCCTTGAAGGCAATGCGAGTTCAGAAGAATCTAATTTCAGTAAAAAAATAAAAATATGGATGAGAGATAAGGATGATCAAGGACAGCCCTCTCCAGGTGGGTTCCTCTTCCCCCAGCTCCACAGATGGGAAACATTTCCCGAGGAGATGCTGAAAAGCCCCTGGCTGTGCTCTCTGGAAGTGAACAGCAGCAGGAAGATGAGCAGTGGATATGGGAGATGGAGAATTTTAACTTTTTGACTCAACCCCAGAACAATCTGAAAAAAGATTCAGTCTCTTTGTGGATAAATACAATTTTATCAACCCTGCTGAAGGCAGTGAGAAGCCCCAGGCTGCCCTTGGCACTTCACCCGCACCTGGAAAATTAATGCAGTGACTTAATTCATCCAGAGAAATGCTCACTTATGCAAAGAAAATATTTAGGTAATGGAGAAGAGGATCAGCTTCCAGCTATGGATATTCTGGGCAACTCTGTGTTCCGTGTGTAGGAACCTCACTGAAGAACAGGGATTGGAGGTGTCTATGTACATCCCAAACATTATAAGAGATCATCTGACATCCAAAGACATCACACAGAAAAGAGGCTAAATTCATTAAGTCAAGTTGTTCCATTTTAATTCTCACTTTTCAATTTTTGTGCCAAACGTTTTGTGGCAATCCGTGTCAAAGAGCCAAGTAAATATTTTCTTGTGCTGTGTGGAAGATGATGTCAGGCAGTGATGGGAGTTAAATACTGACTTTGTTAAACTGTTTGTACCTCTGATAGGGTTGACTCATTTTGTGAGATTATAGAGGATGCATTCCATGATTATATACACCCCTAGAGGCCCCGTGGAGGTGAGATGTTCTGCATCTCACAATGTTATTTAACTGGGAAAAAGTGCACTCAGTAAATAAAAAATCTGCAGGATGTGACTTCATCATGCACTGTTGACACCTGCTTCTATGATTTAAAGGATGTTACTGAGAATATCAGGGTTGCTCATGTAAATGATGAAGAAATCAGAGGTCAATCATATAATAATAAATATTAGCATAGGTTTCCCAAGGCCTGAAGTGCCTGCAATGGTAATTGGAAGTATGATTTTACTCTTGAATTATGTGATACTGAAAACACTTTGTTCTCTGCTGCTTTCCTGGAACTGCTCCATTAAAGCCAAGGAGACAAACTCTCTGATTTTATTTAATTCGGGAATTGATGTTCCCTTTCCATGAGGATGTTTTTCCTTTCATGTAGGCACCCCCCTCACCCTGTACATGAAGTTGTTGTGTTAGAGAGATGTCCCTTGTGGTCCTGCTGCTGATCTGAGGGTGCAGCACCCCAACCCTGCTGTCCCTGTTGGATATTCAGGATAAGGTGGAGAAAGAGGAAAACTCCTCCAAACAGCACCGCAGCCCAAAGGAAACATCAAATCCTTCCTCAACCACGAGCGACTTCCCCATGGAACACCAGCATAAAATGCTCTCAAGGTGCATTAATGCAACAGCCAATACATTAAACTTGATGAAAGACTGGTCCCAACAATATGGTTTAAATTGACAGAATACCTGAAGCTCATGACACTATTTATAGCATCTCTGTATTACTCTGGACGCACAGAAAACACCGAAAAAAATAAAAATAAAAAAGGCTGCAGCTTGAGAATAATTAATTCATTCTGCACTTATCCAGCAACACCTTGTGCAGCAAAAAATCAGCCCAGCAGCCAAGCTGGGAGGAAATTCCAGAGGGTGAGGGGCTGGCAGTTGCTTTAAAGCACCGAGTGTCATCCTTCCCCACCTCCAGACACCCCTCCCTGCACTGCAGGCTGCTGTCCCAGAGCGGTCTGAAAGTCAGAAGCAGCTGCATGAAAATATTTTCAGTGGTAGGAGTGGCTGGGTGCTGCCTGTCTTACCTGGGGAATCCTGCCAGCACCGCAGACGGCTTTGGAAATGCTGCTAAAACATTTTTTTTTTGCAGGGCAAAACCGCCTCTAAACTAATCTTCTAATGCTGCCTGAACATTTCTGGGCTGTTTTCTTTTCATGCCTGTAACTCCTTGCTGACGGGCAGCTCACAGAAGCCGTGCTGGGGCTGGTGTCAAATGCTGGAACTCTCCATGTGAAGAAATCGGGATATGCCACGAGTGCTCCAACGCGGTTACACAAAAGTCTAAAATTAGGTCATAAATTATATAATCTTGCAATGAAACAACAAATTTAATGACTATGCCAAACCAGAGATAAAAGCTGAGGGAGGAAATAGCATCTTGCTCATTAAATATTAAGGATCAGATCCTTCAAACATTTTCCAGTGATGAACTCTGTGGGAGCCTGGCATCGGTATTTGTGTGTGTTCTATAGAATGTGCTTGTACATCATACACAAGTGCTGGGTGTGATTTATGGAGCACACACACATGGTAGGTATATTTATAATGCATAAATGCACTCCATCAAGAGCAGAGAAGGTGATTAGTGAGAGTTTCCTAAGAGGTTTAATCAGATATTTTGGTGGCTTATTTCCAGTGTTGCTCCAAAAGCATTTTTCATTACAGGGCACTGGGAGAGAGCAGGTAGAGGAATCTCCTTTTCCCACTTACAGAGGCAGCAGCAGCTTTCACATCACACCCTCAGTGGGACTGAGGAACCCTGTAAAGGAAGAAAGATTACCAAGATGTAACAATGAATTTGAAAATTCCCTGCAACCTTTGAATCCCTCCCCTAATGCTGCTGTGCCCCGGCCTTTCTTCTCACCTTACACGAGACAAAATCCGGTTTGATCTGTCTGAAACAACGCAGGGGCGAGGTCTTGTGCACATTCCCTTAAAAGTTGGAAGCAATTCCCTCGGGCCCGATGGCTGTGCTGATGTCCTGAGTATGTGAGTGAGAGGGAATGGGGATCTCTGATGGGAAAAGGCAGATAGCGCTCCCGTCCTTGCTGTCGTCAAAGCCTCTCTGATAACCATGTCCTTTTCTTCAAAGATTCGAGTCATTTGTGGATTGACTACATAATCCTTGTGCTGGAGCCTGGGAAAACTGCTGTTGATGCCCTTGGCAAATTCTTAGCCTAAAAAAGCATGAAAAAGAGGACCAAGTAATTTCAATTCCATAAAATACATTAAATGCAGCACACAGGTATGTAAATGGGAAACTCCATAACTGTAATTTGCCCATTTAGAGCCTGATCTAAAGGCTATAAAAGTTAATTTGAAATCTTTTCATTGATTTTAATGGCCTTTAGATCAGGCCCATATTATTCACTGCATATCATGTTTGTTTCAGCGCAATAGTGTATTTATGTAAATTGTGAATTATGTGGATTATAACACATGTAGATCCACTGCTTATTGTGCCAGGGCAAAGCTTGTGAAATTTACTGGCTTTAGCAGCACACATAAAACACAAAAACCAAAATGAAGTCCCAAATAATGATTAGGCTTTTTGAAAGTGAGATTAAAAATAAAATGAGGAGGCCTTATTTCATTATATACTAATACAACTTAAACATATTTTAAGGATCATGAAATCCAAATGGAAATTTGCACAATTCCTCATTTCTGACTGCAGCAGTTCAACAAAAAAAAAATTACATGTAAATGATTCAAAACCTCTCAAAGAAACAGCACTTTTTTTTTTTTAATTTGGGGGGAAAAAAAAAAAGGGTTTCAACCCAAGCTCAGCAAGGGATAACAGCATTACAGGCGCTGCATGGGGAATTTAGCCACTCATAATTCCAAATCCTTCTCAAATGCTTTATTGCTATAAGGTGGCTCAGAGCAGCCTCTACACAACAGGACTCCCATAGCATTAACCATGAGAGATAGGCTTTCAGAAAGAAACTATAGCAAAGTAATTGTAAATCTCTAATGATGCATAAAACCGAGCTGAATTGGTCCTGAATTCTCAGCATAAAAGAAATGAACCATCAGAAGAACCAATTCTGGTGGCAGTATAACACACCCCAGTGTGGAAACTGTTTATGGTGTTTGCTGCAGTGGAAATATTCCCACTAATATGCAAGGGATAGGAATCATTAAAAAGGCCTGAATGCTGCAGCTTCTTGGGATGCCACGTGTGACACTAAAAACAAATCGTTAGCCAGGAAGAAAAAACCTCTTCTGGGCCAAACCAGGTCATTGGCTCAGCCAGTGCCAGTTCGCTGTACAATAAATTCTGTGGGATCTGCAGGGTTTTAAACCCACCTTGCAAGACCTCCAGGGTGGTTTTGTTCATCTTGGGTGGTTTGGCAGCACCAGGATGGGCTTTATTGGAACTTGCGGCCACCAAGATGTCCCCTGGACTGCTTGGACAGACCAGAAACCTCATCCCACTCCGAAAAATCCCAACAGGATTTTTGTGCCCAACAGGACACCTGACCTGGAGCTCGCCTTCATTCAAGGGGACATGGCCATAGACAGCTCAGAGAGCTGCCTGTGTCAAAACCCAAACTCTCCATTTTCCTTAGAAAGTTTAGGCAATTCCCGCTGGATAAGCACCCAATAAAATATTTAAAACCATAATTAACAATGCCATTTAATTAATTAACAGTGCCACCCACAAACTCTACCCACATACCCAGCTCATTCCAGAGACCTCCACGCACAAACCTGGACCCTCACCAGTTAATCCGTCACTGCCCAGAGGCACCCTGCTCCAGGAACGGGTCAGATGGATTATCTGGGAGGGCAGGAATGGAAGAACAAGATGCTGCACACACATTTCCCCACACAGCCTCCCCCAGGAGCTCCAGTGTGGCCATAAATACCTTTTTNTCAGTCTTAAAGGTACAGAACACACACAGCACAGACAGAACAGACGATTGGTGATACAGGCATCATAGTCACCCTAGGACACATTCTCAAGAGGTGTGGGATCACGGGATGAAGCTTTTCTGGCACCAGGGCATCTGTCCACTGAGAAGTAGATTGACAGGGCTGGAATGGTTGGGTTTGTTTGTTTTCTCATTTCACAACTCGGAAGAGCCAGACATCTGAGAGCTCGGATGCTTCACTCCACGGTGTCAAAACTGGCGGAGGCACAGATTTGAAATCTGCATACGTGGACAAAAAGAGGGTGTATTTGAAATTAATTACAATTCCTAGGCACTACCCAGAGAACAATATTTACCCATAATAAGCATGCACCAAGGAATGGCACATTTACTGCACGGTTTTTAGTGAAGCTGCAGATTTCCACTCTTGCATGTAGTAGTCCAAGGCTTAACCAGGACTTTCCATTTTATAAAAGCATTTTAAAGAATTCTCTTATATATATATATAAAAATAAATATCACTGATTTAAAGTCAAGCTAAAATGAAATTAAATGCGAGTGTCCCACTGGGACTTCCTGTGCTTACAGTTGCATTTATCTGCATCACACACAACATAACAGTTATAAAACATCCCATAACTCTGTATAGGTGTTACAGCCTTACCTATAATCCTCACGGAAATTCTGGGAAGAAAAGGTAAACAATTTTAAAAGGGAAAAAAATTAAATATAATAATAATAATAATAAAAACATTGGTCTCACTGTTTCAACTGTAGATAAAGAAATAGGTGAAGAAATGAAATTTTCCTAATAAATATCCTCCTAGTACATAAATATAACATTAAAGGAATGGGAAAAGTGAGAAAAGAGGGGTGACCCACAGCAGGTGTAAATTAAAAATTAATTAATTCACGCTGCTACAAACCAATGAGAGGTGCTGGCACTGTAACCATCCTTTTATTTACCTCTGATTTAGGGGTCTTACCCAGTGAGCAATTTATGGGTGCTCATTTTGGAAATAAAAATCCAAACTAGTCGACCCATTTCCCTGAGGATCCCTCAGCAGGAAATGCTGTCCAAGATGCTCCAGCTGACACCTCTCTATTCCAAGGTACCTCCATTTTTCCCAAGCAAATCAGAACAACTCTAATTAAAGGTAAACAAGAAGCTAAAGTGAGATGAATGGTTTATAGGTTCTTCATGCTTCCCTTCATTGATTAATAGATAAAGAATTCATCCCTCCACCAAATTAGTTGACAAACCCTGCTGTAATTACTCCATGTACACGATGATCTGTAGGCACAGGGAACTCCAGCAGGGACTGAGCTCCAGCTCCCTCCAAAGATATTTTGTGCTGGTTGGCTGCACCCACCAGGTATTTACATTCCGCAAATCTTGTCTTTGTATTCCAAGTTTCTCAATATGGTTTTCATTTGAAATTAAAGCAGGGGTAGTCACTCTTTCATGGAATGCCATTATTTGTGAATCAGGTTTGCAGCACAGGCAGTTGCCCTGGACTCTGTGATTCCTTGGCTTTGGGAGTTTAATTTTTCCTTTTGTTTTCCCTGTTGTTGTCCTGCATGTTACTCTGCTCTGTGAGCAGCAAACACAATTTTCTTTCACCTATGGATGAAATTTTGTGAAAACAGCACATTTACCACCTCAAAATCAACCCCAAAGTTGATCCAGAAGAAACCTGACCACTCCTAAAGCAGAGCACTACAAGAGAAAAGCACTTTAGGGCCTGCACCAAATATTGCCTGGCCACCACGGACCAGGCTGGAGACATCCAGAGATGGGCTCCAACTTTTGGAGAATGCATTGTTTGAGTTATTTTTAAGAAGTTTGCTATTAGAGTAATTAGTGGTTATTAGGGTAGGAACCCGCAGCTGGGAAGGGGTGGATACAGGGCTTAGTCTCATTCATTGATTACTTTCCAGTTCAAGTTTTGCAAGGGGGATCCAGCCCTTGAGACGGAGATCCCTGTGCTGGAAAAATGGGAATCAATAAATCTGTTCAGAAAAACATAACTTCATTTTCTTTCTTAACCATAAATTGAGATACACACATTTCTCCCTCCCTGCTTTTCCCTGACTTAAATATATCCTGTGTTATGCAAGTAATTGTTTTGAACCCACTCTAGGACACAGCCAGAGACATGACTCCAATAACACATTATCAATAAAACAAAGCAAGACAGTTTCATGTCCCTGCTGGGTTTGTATATCCACTCTTAAATGAGCAGACTGTCTCATTATTCACCCTGATCTGGTCATTGTATGCTTAGTCACAGCTGTCACAACAGGTGCCTGAGTGTCCTCCCCCTCCCTGGGACTGCCTTTGCTCTCTGGAGTTTGTTGTCACATTCCTCTGGTGGCTTTGCTGTTCCCTCTCTGGCTCTTTCCAGGCTCACCTCCATCATTCCCCCTGAAATCACCCAGGGCTGGCTAATTCAGGGTATAACAAACCCTCATCATGGCCATCTGTCCTTCACAAGCTGATGTTCCTCATCCCACCACACAAAACCAATTTGTCCATCAACTTTGGCCATGGTTGTCTCGCCTGGACTTTTCCCACCTCTCTCAGTATCTCCAGTGACCACTTCTCCTCATGGAATTAGATATTCCAGGACAAGGCAGGACTAGAGGCTGATTCCTCCACTAGACCAGATCATGCCAAGCGACAGCAGGAGTCTCCAGTGAGTTGAGAATTTCTGTGGGCTCTTGTCCAACATTATATTTAACAAAAAAATTCTTTGAAAACAGCTTTTATGCCCCAAGATATCATCTCTTCCATTTTATTTCTCTTAAATGTCCTTCAGTGGTGGTTTGGGGTTCCCAGGGTTGAGTGCAGAGCTGCTCCCCTCCTGTTCCTCTGCTCTCACTGCAGATTTATACATCACATTTCCCTACTGAGCTTAGCACTCACTGGGGATCTTTTACTGCCGAAAATCCTGCGAGTTCTTCAATTATCAGTGCTGTGCCACTGTGCACTAACAAACTTTATCTGATACAGCAGCATATCAAACATTTTTAGTTCTGTAACAAATGTTTTCTTAGCTGGAAGCAAATCTCCTCTGATATTAAAGTACCTCCAAACAGAGACAATACAATATGAATTTTTTTTTCTATTTTCTATTGTCTTTAAGGAATATATTGCAGGTTGAGGGCAAAATATATGCAATTCAAGCTCTTTTATGTTTTGTAGACATCAGAATTTAGGGCCTAATTCCTGAAATGATGTAATCCATCAGTCCCACTGAATTCCAAAGGCTGGTGAGGGAGAAACTAGACTGAAAGCCAGCAATGTAACCTGTATCAGTCCCCTGAAGCACTGAAAAGATTTCTATAATTTTCCTTCAATAAAATTACAAAGGAGAAAGGAAAATATCCAGCTCTTGATTTACAGAATAAATAAATTCAGTGTACTACTAATACTACCATTACTACTACCATTTGTTCTCTCTCTAAAAGTCCAGTTAGGGGCTAAAACAGGCATTTCTATCTCAAGTTTCATCTATTTGGGATTGAAATCTTGTTTTTCTCCCTAATTTACCCTTCCTGTCCTGCCTTCCCTGTCCTGCAGCATAGGATATCTCTACAGAAACACAACTCCTTACAGCTGAGAACAAAGTTTTACCAAAATCTTCAATACATTGCCACAATGTTTAATGCAATTTATTGCCTGAAAACCAAAAGTAGAAGCAGTATCATGTTCATCCAGATTTCTCTTGGTCACCTCCACTTTAAATAATTCATCCTCTCTGTTGTTACATTTTACAGCTCTTTGGGAGTATTAATTAGCACGGGGAGCTAAATGGACTTGAATTCTTGCTGCCTTAAAACTGAGTAGGGAATTCATTCCTCTCTTATTCTCCCTCTTTTCCCATGTTACTTAAAAAGCAGAATAATTATTTCTGGTGTTTGTGGCTTGACCTTTTCCAGGATGGGGAGTGCCCCAGGCTGGCATTGGGTCACCTGCTAAGCTAAATGGGAGCAGCAGTACCTGAATGCAGGTACAGACTGATGGTCAAGAAAACATAAATCTGCAAAAAACGTAAACAAATTTGGAGGGAGGAACAAATATGAGGGGTGATTTGGTGGGGAACAAATCAGAACAGAAAGTTGGTATCCTACAAAACCAGTAGTCCAAAGGATCTGAAGGAAAGGAGCTTGGCCACTGCTTTTGTTTTTTTTGTTTTTTGTCTTTAATGGGGTTTTTTGGTGCTGGTGGTGGTTTTGGGGGGTTTTTCTTTACCTTGTTCTGATTGCTTTATTTCATGGCTTGGCTTAACATATGTTCTCCAAAAATCAATGACCAGGATAAAAGAAACCTCGATTGCTCCAGACATCCCTTCACCAAAGGGAGCAGGACATGGTTCCTCCCATGGGGCAGGAAGCAGGAGTTTTGAACCCATACTCATTTTCAGCATTTCTATCCTTATAAAACCTTCATCTTCCATATTATTAAGCTCTTCCTAGTCAAAGATCCCAAAAAGGTGGCTGTGTCAACTACCCAGCCTGGAGTTCAAGGCCTTTATGGATGAGGAGACATTTCAGGGCATAATAACAACACAAAATCTTTATCAAAGATTGTTGGAGAGTTGGAATTACCAGTGGCTATCAGTCAATAATTGTTGGAGTAAGTGATGGATAAGGGATAACCCTTCCCAAGCAATTCTGCTGTGGAAATGAGAAAAGCAGCTGGAAGGAATTCATAACTAGAACCTTGTAGAGCTCAGATAAATGTGATGTATAAACAGATTATTATTTCCTGTGGCTATTGATGATAAATGAACTAGATTTGGTATGTCTGGGAAATATCAGCACCCCCAAGCCACCTCAGCTCCCTGTGGCTGAAGGCAAAAATCTCTCCTGTAACTTATGAGAACTCGGAAAAAAAGGAAAGCAGTGGATATCCGGGTCATTAGAAATACAAAAGTTGCACATTCCTCTTGCACATTTTTCATTTAATTAGTATTTCCTGTGGGCTTTCAGTGCAATGAGTCATTGATTATTGCAAGGAGTGCTTTGTAGGGTAAATTAATTCATTTAAGAGAAACAGTAAGAAGTGTTAAGTAGCTGGATAAATAAATAAAAGGCAAAGTGTTTTGGTCATTTTGTTGCAAGTCAGGCCCAGGGGACCCCCACTTCTCTAAATCAGCTACTCAGTGAGCACACCAGTACCTGCCCTCCTCTTTCCTGATCTTTACCTGTACCTACAGTTTTTATAAAATATGAAAAATCCCTATAGATAAAGCAAAAATAAAGAAAAACTCTGTTCCTCTGCTGAAAATGAGATTCCTTTTACCAACTTGCTAGCTAATTACACAAGGAAATAGATGCAAAAAATGGAGTTGCCACTTAATTTAGAGAAAACTTCTATTTGCTGCATGTTCATTTTGAGTAATGAACAGTATTTCTGAAAAGAAAATAAAGCAGAAAGAGTACATTAACATTTAAGGTCAAAAAGAGAAAAAGGTGACATTTGGAAGAACTGGTTGTACCTGTGATATTAATCTCAAAACATGGACATGGAACAGGACTAAGGATATGTAAGGATATATTACCTGGCTTTTCACAGGCCTTCCAAAGAGATAGTCTAAGGAAAAAATCATTGAAACATGAAACCTCTTCAATGCAAACAAAGATGAAAAACGAGTAATTTTCCTCCTTGGGACATCTCTGGTTCTTCTTAGCTGAAGATACATTGGTATTTATCAATATATTTATGCAGGATGTGATTTACCAACCCAGTCAGCAACTGGCTTTTGAGAATTCCACACAGGGGAAATAAAGAAACAATATAGTTCCTCATGACCTTACCTGAGCCCGTTCCCACCACAAATGAGCCTGGACCACAAAAGATTTGGCACCACTAAAATATGGGTTATAGTTTGTGAAGATCCCAAACTCCCTGCAGTGTTAAATTCCATAAATCCAGGGGAAATGTTGCCTCGTATTTGGACTGAACATGGAGCTACAACATCCACACACATTGTGGTTCTTTTGGTGGTTTTTATTGTTGAGAAGGTTTCCAGTATGCTGGGAGGAAACTTCTCTCCATTGGTCTTGTTTTGTCTTTGCAAAAATTGTCTTTTGCTCCATCCAGCCGTGGAAACTGAATTTTAGATGTTGGCTGGAAACACTCCATTAACACCCAAGCACAAAAAGGTAACAATCACTTCAGTTTCCAAATATTTCTTCAATTCGTACCATGAAGAAAGAGAGGAAAAATACCTTTATACAGGAAATTATTCATAGAAATCACAATCTAAGCAGGGGAAATGCTCAATTCAAGAAGTAAATTAGCCATTTATAATATGCACTCAGATCTAGCCTGATATGTGCTATTAACTCATTTTAAGCTGCAAAACTCTGGGGACAAGAGCCACATTTTCCATGTTGGGGCTTGCAGAGTCAAATTTAAACCCAATAATGGTACTCACCAAGCACCAGCACTCTGAGGTGGCCTCACAGAGCAAGGCAGAGCCCTGACAGAGCAAATTCCATTTATCCAAGGTTCTTCTTCCAGTAAGGAACAGCTATCAGGCTACATAAAAGCTGAATTAAAAACCTCAATTTAAAATAGAGTGTGTAAAAAGTAGCAAGGAGTCCTTCCCTCCCTGGGGATCTGTTTTCCCAACATACAGGCGGATTATAAGGAGCCATTGTGTATTATTTTCTGCTGGTAAATGACTTAGTTCCTGTGTCTGCAACACTGCAGGGGACACTCCAGCTTGGGGACAGATCTCAAGCTGGACTAACCCAGCCCTGCTCGCCTGTCCAGGCACGGAGCCTCTCCCAGGGAACATAAGGAGCTCAGGGAGTTTCATTCCTTGGCACGAAAAAGATGGGAAAGGTGCCTTTCCAACATCAGCAGACAGGTGAGTAGGGATGTATTTACAGACATGGATTTTGGGGTGACTTCAGTGACAGAAATTTACTTACTGGGAACTCATGAAGTTGAGGGTTTCTCTGAAAAGAACACAAAGGTGGGGAGGCCCTGGCATAGGCTGCCTAGAGAAATTGTGGCTACCCCATCCCTGGAAATGTTCAAACTCCATTTGGATGGGGTTTGGAACAACCTGATCTGGTGGAAGGTCCCTGTCCACAGCAGGAGGGTTGGAGTGAGGTGATCTTTGAGGTCCCTTTTAACCCAAACCTTTTTGTGATTTTATGATTTAGATTTTTGACCTGGGACTGACGATGCTGATGTTGAAATGGCTGTTAACATCAGGCTTTTTTTCCCAGATCTGTTTGATTACTAAAAATAACATAGAATTGTGCAATAGTTTGGATTGGAGGGGACCTTAAGGATCACCTAATACCAGTATGCAGTGAGAATGTTCACAAAAAGAGCTGAGTTCTGCCCTATTATTATCTGCGTAAAATATTTTTTATTTTCTAGAAATTGCATATGTTGATTCTTGCAATGCCTTACAAATAATGCATTTATCTGTCATTTAAACCATACACTATAATTTATAGGTTACTTATTTTATTTTGGTGTCAATCAAAGTGGGAAGCTGTATGAAAGAGCTTAGATTAGGAGAAAGAGATTTTTCATGGTAAGCTTTAATAAACTAACAATGACATTATAAGAGCTATCAAATAAAAACCTGCCATCTAATAATAAGCTTGCTCCTGTTTATTTAAATGTTCCACTTTGTGCTTGTTTGTAAAAAGTTAATCATTATAGCAAAGTTCAACCTGTGGAAATAGGTGAGTCTGCTCTAGCTAAAACCTGCAGCACTGAGCAGTGAAAACGGGGTTGGAGATTTCAGCCCTTTTTATTGCAGAATAAAACTTCCTTCTGAAGATGAATAGGAGGTTTTGCCCAAATAACTCCTGTATTAGGCAGGATGAGGATTATCCCTGTCTTAGCACAGCCCTGTGCAACCTGACCTTGAATGTTTCCAGGGATGGGGCATCCACCACCTCCCTGGGCAGCCTGTGCCAGTGTTTTGTAAAGGAATTTCCTCCTAAATCTGTCTTGACCTTATTCTACCAGACTGTAAGCTCCAGTGGCTCCCAGGGATGCTCCTGATGGGCAGCCACTTGCTCCCTTGCATTCCACAGACTAAAATACATTCAAAATTTATTCATCAAAGTTATTCTTGAGGAACCAGCTCTCCCAACATCCTGAACCCCAAAACATACCCACATTCTCTTATCCCAGGGGAGCATGTTCATCCTGACTGCTCCTCTCCAAAGCTTCCAAGCAGGAACAAAGCAGGATGCCCTGACTCCTGGGGGTTGCTCAAACACTCTGTGCATGCTGCCTGTGCCATGGAGTTTAAACCCTGACACTCCTGAGTACATGGCAGAGCTCTGCCAGCTGCTGATAAATCAGATTTCAGGATTGGTCATGCTGAATGATATATATTTGGACTTGTTACACCCTCTCCTGCTGTGACCCAGCCAACCATGGCCATATGGAGTGGTGGGAGCACCACTGGTGGCCTTGGGTCAGCTTGGGCAGCAGCCCTGACCAGAGCCCCTCCATAAATCACCCGCTAAACTTGTGTCTCTGGCCATCTGGAAGGCTCCCAGCTGGACTGCAAGCATAGATCTTACACCTCTTGGCACTGTGGTGGTGGGCAGTGGCAGCACGGGATGTTGAATGTTCTCTGTGGGAATGGGATGATTTCCATTGGAATGGGATGTTCTCCGTGGGAATGAGATGTTCTCTGTGGGAATGGGATGATCTCCATGGGAATGGGATGCCCTTGGAGCAATGCAGGGCACCAGCCCAAATCACCCCAAGACCTAAACAAACTCTAGTCTTTCCACCACCCTGTAGAGGAATGAGTCCACCTCACCTGACATCAGCATTTCAGCATACAGGTCCTGGAAAGCAACATTTCCTCTTTTGAAGAAGAAAACCCCTCTTAGCCCCACCTCTTCCACCATTTTTCCTGTCTAGAGCAAACTGTTGTTGCTGGTGGTGTTGTTTTCCTGCTGAAAGGAGCAGGTTAACCTGTGTCATTTAGAAATACCATTTGCTTTCTTCCTTTCAGATGGAAACTCTTTGGTTTCTACTATCACTAAACACACAAGATATGATCTGCTAATGCATTCAAAATAATGTTTGGCCTGAATATTTTTTTTAGTGTCAAACATCAATTTAATTTCATAATGAATACATGCTTCATCTCATAACATTTCATTTTTCATACATTTAGCAAAATTGCTTAACTGATACATTTTTTTTTCCCAAACAGCTTTATTCCCACACTAAAGACATGCAAATCAGACTTGCACTCTTATATAATGTGCAGAATTCCCTACTGTTGGTTCAATTGCTAAATTCCAAAATATTCATAATAGCTATATTTTTTTACAATATTAATTTGGTATCCTGATTCTCTTATTAGGAAAAGCACATTAAGATACACAAGCAGAATTTTACAGGTCTCTCTGTTCAACGATTTTCATTTTTATTTGTTCTCTCTCCAGAGGGAAACCTCCCCAGCACCCACCACGTGCTCCACATCCCACGGGCGTTATCAGGAATGCTGGCAAGGCACATCCAGCCTCCCTTCCTAAGCCTAATGCCCTTTGCAATTCTTGTCTGAGCAGTTGTTAGCTGAAGACAAGACAACTTATTTCCATTCATTCCCTGCATAATCCACCTTATGAATTTCTACTTCACCTACCTGCACAGCTGAGGAGCCACAAATACAAAATATTTCCTACTGTGTTTTAAATCCACATCCTCCTGGATACACGATAAGAGTTTGATAGCTTTGACACTGCACTGTTTTCATATTCATGCCTAAGTTATGGATACAGCAACAGATCAGCACTTCTTTGTGCTTGGCATTGGCTCTGCTTTGCTGCCTTAAACTGTCTGAGTCAAGGCCACGTTTTAATGCTGTAGAGCTCTATTCAAATACCAGTATGATCACATTTTAAAAGCCACCCTGTACTACTTCATTGCTGCAGATGTCCTTTACATCTGGCAAGGGCTGTTTCTCTTCATGTCAACAGTAATTCAGTTTAACAGCTGTCTCTTTTGACAAGCTTAGTGTCAGACTCTAAAATGACAGGATGACAGTTTTCTTTAACAGAACATAGTGAAAATTAACTGTTTGAATGCAGGAGCACTAAACGCCTCCCAAATACAGTTTGGAGTCAAGGGAATAGGGTTGGAAATTGTTGGTATTAACAACCTGAACTAGAAACATGTAGGGTCTGACAAATCCTGGCACTGCCCCTGGAACTGAGGTTTTTTACCTGAAATCAAAATGTTCAGCGTCCAGAAAACCTGAAATTGAGTTGAAGTAGATGTCAGAGTATCAGAGTCCAGGGTATTCCTTTGGTTGCCCTGGAAGGTCACAGACCTCGGCAGAGAGGCCTGGGACCCAAAGAAGGGAGTTTGAATCCTGGATAGGGGGGTCTGTCTGTCCAGGGGGGTTGTACTAGACCCTGGCACAGAGCCCAGGAAGACACAGGCTTTGATTTCAGTCCATGAGAGAAACTTCCAACACAGAGAAGAATTACAAGTCACAAATGTGTGACAGACAGTACTGTAGTTTATCACCAGGTGGAAAATTTTGTAGTTTTGAGATTCTTAGAATGGAGATGAATGGGGAACAAGGTGGAGGATTTAGGGCAGTACCCTAAGTTCTTCTTGTTCTCCTTTGGCATCCATCTTCTGCAATGATGGTGGCACAAAGTAGTTTAAGGGGATTGGGTCAAAGTAGAAATGACCCTTTTAGTATAGGTAATAGGCATTGGCACAGAATTGTAAATAATAGACACGTAATTATCTGTATAAGAGATAGTGACCTCCCATCACGGGGGGAGTCGTCCTGTGTCCAAGCTGCTGTTCACATCTTGGTCGGGTACAAAGAAACTTGTAAGATAAGAAATAATAAACACATGAGAAACCTTGAAAAAACAAGACCTTGAAGACTCCGTTTCATTTTCGTGTCAGGCTCAGAGCTTTCAGAGGGCAAAAAAGACTCTCTTGAACTACCACCTGAATCTTGGGTGAAGAGAAAACCCAAACCCAAGATTCGAGGGAAACCCTGGGAATTTGCACACCGGCATGATGAGTGATTTTCCTGAACTGCATAAAGACACAGGATGCTATTCCATGTATTTAGTTAAAATGCTTCTTAACACAGCAGCTAAAGGTACCCCATGTCTCAGCTTTCCAACATCACTCCACACACACAGGTTTTCCACAAATTTCAGGCCTCCAAAAACACTTCAGCATAATTTCAGTAGGACTACAACTGTGCCTGGAATAATACTGTACATCTTCATTATTGAAACCTTTAACAGCAAAACCAGCTTGTAGACAGTAACAAAGTGCTACCATGATTTATGAACCACCAATAAATGCTACCAAGACACTGCTTTAATCTGGTGCAAGAGTGAGCTTTATGAGGCTGCTTGTATTTGGCTCACATAAAAGTGAATTAAAAAAATGTAAACCTTACACTATGTGTATTTAAACCATGTACTCATGGCAGCTGTACACTGGGTCACCTCCTTCTGTCTCTGCTCTCCAGGACTGAGCAGTGAGGCTGGAAGATGCCTCTCCAATTCAGTTCTTGGTCAACTTCAAAGTTGACTGCAGTGACACTTGATTCCGTCTCACACAATTTGTTTTAAAGAATTATGAAAGATTTTCTGTTGTTTGTTCCTGGGTAAGCAGGTGCAGCTAAAGCATAACAGAATAACCAACAAAAACCCAACAGGTTGAAAGGATGGAAAAACAAGCATAATATTGAAGCTCCTTTAGCAATTGCTTTTGTTTGCTTAATTTTGTCGTAAGGAAGAATTTTTTTACCAAGGTGTCAGAACACTGGCACAGGATGCTCAGAGAGGTGGAAGGTGCGCCATCCTTGGAAACATTTGAGGTTATCTTGGACAGGGCTCTAAGCAACCTGGTCTACCTGAAGATGTCCCTGTTCATGACAGGGAGGTTGGACTGGATGCCATTTAGGGGTCCCTTCCACCCCAAACCATTCTCTGATTCAATGATAAATATTTGTATGTAATACCCATGATTACAACATGTGGCCACCTCATGATATTTAGAACAGTTCACACTCAAATGCCTGCAAATACCTCTGAAAGCCATGCTCATTTTTATCAGCTGGAAGGGAGATTTCCCATTTCTCAGTCTCATAACACAGCCCAGCTCTTCCTCTTTTATTCAGCCCTTTTAAACATAATTGGTCACGACCTGCACAAGTCACTGATTATCCAGCACTCTGTATCCAGGTCTCTCCTACAGCAAAACCTTGCTCCTGTGCTGCAGGGGCTGGGACAGAGATGCTGACAGTGCCACCTCCCTCCCCACTCCTTCCTCACCCACACACCCCGTGCGCTCATTTTCATATCCTAGGAATTCATATTTTCATAGCCAGAGGTGAGTCTCTGCAAAGGGAACACGTTGCTGGGGTTTTATTAATGTATCATGAAGCTCAGTTAGCTGCAAACATATATTTTTAGCATAACATCAGCCCCATGGGATGTGCAGGTCGCTGCCTTTGGAAGGGTGGGTTGTTATTAGTATTGCATTCAGAGCTCAGCTACACAAAACATAGGGAATCACTTTAAATACTTCATCTCCCTAAAACCTCTCACATGCCTGGAACACTAATAATTCTATAACTTAAGCTAAACAGAGTACTATTCAGCTGTAAATTTTATGGCTACCCTCTCCACCTCTTATGAAGTGTGAAAAGAGGCTTCATATCTGTCAGTCTTTGCTCAGAAATGACTTTCGCTGATTACTTAAACTTTCGTTAAATAAGCTTTCCACAAGCTGTAAAAACAGAACACAGTGGGGAAAAAATTGGCTCCCTTTTAAAAGTGCTGTAAAGTCTCTTTTTGAATGAGTAATTAGGAATGTGTAAACTCATTTATGGATATGTGAGAAGCACACACAAAAAATTTGACATTCCATGCAAGCATTTCTGTGTGCTATCAAATTTCATTGTATTTCACAGAGACCCAAACTATACAGACCCAAAATACACATACATTAGTGGACATGGGTTATTTGCCAAGGAGGAATTTACATACAGTACAAGGGAAACATCCTAATTTAAATCTATGACAATGGATACTCACATTCTTAAAGAGAAATCACAGCTGTTTGTCTTTCCTCTCATATTTATACAGATTGCAAAGCTGTTGACAGAGCACGATTTGAGCTGGGCCTTTCCAACTGCTCACTGTTATTTTTATTGCCATTGTCAGCTATCTTTTCCATATCAAGATTAAGCTTAGATGAAGAGGTTCTGATATCCCAAACCCACACAGGAACACCCAGGTGGTCAGGCGGGGAGTGGCAGTGACAAATCCCAGGTCCCACTGCTGGTCCTCGTCCCCTTGAATCTCCCAAACCGTTTTAGCTAAGCCAAGTTTCCACCTTCATTCCCCCACACACACACACCAGCTGCCCATCTCCAAACCAGACTCTGCAGATGCTCTGCAGCCCCCTAATACCTTCATTTTTTGGGGTCCTTTCTCCAAATTATTGGTGCTGAAAACTTGCTCTGCCTCCGAGCCTCGCGCTCAGCTCTGCGGCAGGGGGTGAGCATCTCATCTCCAAAGAGGAGAGAGAAAGGCAGAGATGAGGGGAGATGGGTGGTGCCCCTGTGTGATTTCCCACCTCCCTGGGAGAGGGGACAGGGCATCTGGGGGCCACGGAGCTGGAAAGCATCCCACCTCCAAACTGGTAGGATGTTTGCTCGGGGACGTCCCGCTGGGCACACGTACTGTGCACTATAAATAGTAATGTCTTCCATGCTCCTCTCAACGGAGAAATCTGCAGGAGGGGAAATAGTCTCAAATCTGTGTCATTTTCAAGGCAAACAGAGACAGCCTCATTCCCTCCTCGGCAGGGAAGCAGGAGGTAGGGGGTACTCAGCCCCAACCCTGTGGAGTTGGGGAAAAGCAGGGCCCGGCGGATGACTCTGGGAGTGAAGAGCTGTCCCACCACCCGCTGCCAGCTCTTCCATCCCAGTGAGTCCCACAGGTATTTTCCTTCCTCTCCGTGAGCAAACTCAGCCCCTCTCCCAGGAAGATGATGGCCACTGTGAAAGGTTTAGGGGGTGACGTGAGGAGGTGGAATTAACTGCTTCCCAAAGCATCCCTGCTGGAGGGGACTGCCAGATGCTGCTCCCCCCCCTCTGAATCCCACGGATTTCCAGCGTGGAAATGGTGCTGAGGAGAGCAAAGAGCACCGCAGTGCTGTTTCACCAGAAGATATTAATAAAATACCTCTCCCAGTAAAAATGTTAGGTTTGTTATTATTATTTTAATCCCCCAGAGAGTGATCTGTACCCCACCTGCAAAGTCCAATAATCCTGTTGGTAGCAGAGCAGTGCCCCTGCTCCTGCTTCCCACCACTGCTCCGAGCCAGCTCCCTGGCAAAGCATCCCCAGGCCCAGTTTGGTGCCAAGTCTGTTATAAAACCAACCACGGTGTGAATCTTTTCAAGGAGGAGAACAAAAGTATGAGCAAGGAAAAGGCTTCACACATCTTTAGCGTGGAAAAATGTATTTAGTGCTCCCAGAACCTATTAGATGGGGTGATCCAGGCAATTTATTGTTTTGTCAATACCTTTTATTTTGATTTAATAACTTACCAACCCCGTGGTCTATCTGTAGCACAGCCTCAACTTTCTTTACACAACCCCACTTAACTCCCAAACACTGTAACTTTCAGGTCAAATCTCTGTCATATTGATAAATGGGACTATTTAAATTTTTATCACTGAAGAATTCTCCCTGGTGTGTTTTTCACTATCAGATTTCACGCCCAAAATAACAGGATACTTATTATTTTTTGTTATCCACCGCACACATGAGAAGAATCGCTGCAGAAAGCCCAGATGTGGTGGGGGAACAGCTGTAATTTTTCTACAATAATCTCATTCCTACAGACATTTCGGAGAGAGGGTGGTAGAATATTTGCGAGAATACTATGTAAAAAAACGGGGAGAAAGCCCAATATGGAATATATACACTAAATTCAGTCTGCCCTGTGCTAACACATAAACAGCTCAGAGTATTTTACCCTCCCAAGGCATTTCTGTACATGATGTAGAAGCCCTGGGCAAAGTTTAATCTGATTTGGCCCTTGCTTCATTAAGCAAACAAAATAAAACTGCTACAAAGTCAACAAGTTTTTAGATATTAGAAATAATCACCTGGTTTTCCTGCCAATAATCAGGACCAAAACTACAATCCTCATAGCCCTAAGTACACTACGGCTATGTTTAATCTCTCCTTTAAATGATATTAAAAGCTGAATTCTGTGGCTACTGTAAAGATAATAAAAACAGATACTGCAGCAATAGAGAAGTGCTTAATGACAAGTCACAAAGAGTTCTACTGAAAGGAAAGCAAGAGCAAGAACGGTTAAATACACAGAAACCACAGTGCCTCCCATCTTTCTTACATTACCTTTCAAGAACTCTAAGGGAAAATTTACACTAGCCATGATTTGATTTCCCAGATCTGTGCATTAAATATTTACTTCTAACTATAAACTTATAGGAGATGCAAACAAAAACTAATTTGCATTATTAATAATGCAAGAAATGTGATGCTTAGTCCCTTAAGATTCATAATAAAGCAGGAAATGTTAGAGATTTACTTTCTTTTTCATTTTAAAAGGCAAGTTAAAATGATAAAACTTATTTAATTAACAGAGAGTCTATTTATGAATTAGTTGTTTCTGCCAGCAAGAATGTTTTTTAAAAAAAAAAACTGTCTGAAATGAGGCTGAGACTACAAAGAGTCCATTTTCAGCTTGGGAGTCTCAAGGGAAAAATCAAAGGGTTTCTTTCTTTCAACAGTTTGGGTGAGACGATATTTTGAGATGTTGACAGCTGCCAAACTGCAGAACCAGTGAAGAACTACCAAATTGAAGTCGTTTTTATCTTTTTGAATTTTCCTCAATATTCAGCTCAACTTCCTTTAACAGCTCACTACTGAAATTTCTGCTTGGTTAAAGGGTTTTTTCTCTTCCTTCAATGCTCGTGTCAACTGCTCTGGGATAAACATGAACTCTCTCTCTTCTAAAATCAACCATAAATAATAGAGAACCATTATTATTACTTCTAGAAGTGTTTCTCTTTTAGTAATGCATTAACTGGAACCCTATTCTCCCTTATGTGCCCAGTGTGGAACCAAATTTCAATGGTTCATCATCTTTATCATCTCTTATCTCACTGAATTTTCTCGTTCTGTTTGCTTACAAGATATTAGCAAAACAGAACTAACGGTCCTTAATAAACAGGGTAGAATTAAATCTCAACATTTAAAACTTGTTTCCTCCTCTTTTGAAGCTCTTTGTAAGGTTCAAGTCAGCCTTTAGTTAATAGACTAATACTAATAATTATAACAACAATAATTAATAACAATAAAGAATGCTTTCCACGTGGCTCAGAGTGGTTTTCACTTTCCATTTTCTCTCTAATTCCTGTTTCCACTGCTAAAGCCACCCCTCCTTTTCGAACCCTTTCATTTGTGTCAGTCCTACCACCAACCTTGTGGTGGTTTCTCCTCTGCCCTCAGACAAATTTCCTCTGAAAACCTCTTCCCCCCAGATAATAAATCTGTGCTTGCTTGTCTTCACCACATATTCATTGACCAAATCAAAGTGGAACAAACCCATTCCTCTCACTGTTCAAGGTTTCAGCCTCTGCTTCGGCTTCCTTGACTGCTTCTGCCTTCTTCCCTCTCCCTGTCACATCTGTGTCCTGAAGAAAAGGACTTTCATCTTCCTCCAAGCCACCATTTCTTTCTAAACCTTAAAGGACTGTCCCAGGCAGACCTTAAAGGACAAGTCTGTGGGCTAAAATATTCTGTCCCCTGCCACCCCCTGGGCAACCTTCCTTGACAGGGCTCGGGGGCCCCACCTCATTTTGGTTTGTTCCCACCAAAATCAGCTCAGGCAACCCCATCTGAGCCAGGAGCAGGTCCAGAGTGGTGCTCAAGGAGGTGAAGGGCAGAGCTTCTGACACTGCTTTAGCACATCCGATTTCCGATGTCTTTTGTCTTTACAGCACCGAGCAGGGATGAGCATCTGCTGAGCCTGATCCCCACTCAGATACAGAGGAATTTCTGGAATCCGGCAGCCAACCAAAGCCCTGCTCTGCCTCCTAAGACCTGAGACAAATGTTTTTTGAAACACCAAGGGTGACTTCTGCTGGCACAAACACCTCAGAATAATTTGGCTTAACTGCGCTTTGGGTCACTTTCTTGTAAGAAAAGAAAACACGCAGCTTTATATTTAGTTAAAAAATGTTTTGAGAATAGAGGTTCAAGTATTGATCACTTCAGGCATCAGATAGCTTTAAAAAAGGGGGTTTTATGAATTATCATAAGGGCTTAGTGTCCAGCAAAGGTAGTGGTGTGAGAGAGAATAATATCACCAGCTGTACCACAGACCTTTTCCCATCAATGACCTAAGGACTCATTTACAATTATATGAGGAATTACAATGGATTTCTATAAAATTTTTTTCACATTTTTTAGTGCAAAAAGCAGCACATAACTCTTTTGGGACAGCTTCTGTCACCACTAAAGAAAAACATTCTCCCCTTTCCAGGTGACCTTCCCGTTGTGCTCCTAAACTGGTAAGACACAATGCACAAAGTCTTCCTTAACTCTGCAAATTAGACAGGCATAAATACAAAGATTGTTAATTCAACGCTTTTAGGATTAATAAACCACGTGAAGACTCTCCAAATGATGTCTCTAACTCAGCGAACACAGATCCAGCTGGGCAGCCCACGTAAGTCAGGTGGGTGTCCAGGGGTGAACCCAGCCTTGCCCTCTGCACCCATTAATCAATTTTGTTAATATCCTCAGAGGATGGCCCTTCTTCAGCACAGATTTGGAGCAGAGCAGTGCCTGCATCTCCCCAGGGCCAGGAGAAGCTCCCCATGGCCAGCAGCAAGACAGATCACCACTGGATCCCAACATTCCACACCCACAGGAGTCAAAGTTTTGTTCCCTGCCCCTTCATCCTCCATCCTGCTCTGGACATTTCCATTTGAAATCAGCATCTGTCACTCCCCCAGACCAGGTATTTTTCTTTTCTGTCTGAACCTGAATGAAAAAACCCTGAATCCCCGGGTGTCTGACTTCAAAGTGGCAGAGAAGGGAGCTACCGGGATGGTGTTGTGGCATTAATGCTGCACTAGAAAGGAAGAGCAGATGGGCAGCGAGGAAGCAAATCCTGTTGAAATATGATTAAGTGACACTGAAGATAAGGAAAACCATGAAAACTAAAGGGCAGGTAAGGAGATTTTAAGTGCAATATAAAAGGGGATTTGTGGCGCATGTAATTCTTCCTTTAAATGTTTATTAAACATGGATTTTTTTATATTTTTTTGCCTCTCAATTATAGCTACAGATCATTTTGTTTCTCTCTGTACTGTCTACAGGGATTAGTCAAAGCTGAAAGTTCTGGGTGCTTTTGTATCTATTCAATGTTTGTTTTATTCTCTCCCACAAAATGCATTTCCAATAACAGATGACAACAGGAGGCAGAAAGGGAAGAACATGCCATAAAGTATCTCCGGCATTCCCAGAAAAAAAGCCCGTTACTTCTTGGAAAACTATGGTTTCACTTCAATCACGCTCCAAACCTTGATACATCCATCTCCATCTTTGACCAGGCAAATCTGCTTTCTGATCATCTTGTTTCTTACTTGTTGTTTCCCAAATTAGAAAGTATTATGGGATGGAGAACACTCTTTTTTTTTTTTAATTAAATCTATTTTTAAATTATTTGTGCTGATGCAACCAGTCACGCCTTTCAATAAATTACTAATTGTGGGCAAGTCCTCGCTCTCAGCACCAAGAGAAACAGGTTTTGTTCTCACATCCCTGCACATGCCCACGACCACCAAACCCAGCCCTCGCTGCGCCAGTTTTCCTGGGAGCTCATTCACAGCCCCAAGCGACCCAGAGCTTCCAGCCCTCCTGCTTCCCTATGGGACAACCTGTTCCAGAGGTGGCCTTTCATGACATGGTGCTGCTTTCACTCAGCATTTCTAAGTTTTCTGCTGCCTCCCAGAGAAGAAGATTTAATTGTGCCTTTAATTCAATAGGATCCCTGGTGGAGGGGGAAGATGGGGAAGGAGCAAGCACAAGAGGAAGGAGGGATGGAGGGATGGAGGGATGGATAAAAACCCTCATGCCTTTTTTTGGCCAATCCTATATATTTTTCCATACTTTTCCACAATCATAAATCCAATGGGCTCTTTGAATCCCCTTTCTGAGCTGTGCTCTCCCTCTGCTCCAACACAAACTTGGGATGAGGAGGGACGGGGAAAGGCAGGTGAGTGCAGGCCCAGCACTTGGGAAGAGGAGACCTCCTCACCAACCCTGCCAAACCAACACTGCACTGAGATGAATATGCACCATTCCCTGCATATAAAATCTGCATTTCTTTTTTATTTGCGTTGGAAATCCTGGCCCGGGCCTGTGGCTGGGATTGGAGTGGTGTTTGCTCATCTCGTATTGCTTGCGGCCAGTTAGAAAAGTCACATAATCCACCGCAGGTTTAAAACATAACTTAAACCTGCCAAGTCTCATAACTTCCAAAAAGGCAGATTTGCCACTTAAAAAAATGGTTTCCACTTACTTGATTTTATATTCAGATCTCTGGCACATGGGCCTGCCACCAAAGAAGCCTTTTATGCAAGCACATAATCAACGGAAGCCTTCATTTTCACTGTGTCTGGATTTAATGTGATAATGAATATTCCAGTGTCAGCTCTAGGTAAACGGATGGGGTTTCACCTCAGATTCCCTCCTTTCAATATCTCATGCAGGCACACACTTGCTGAGTGGTAAATAATTTAGCAGCACCAGAAGAAGGACACCTGAGATGTGTTCCCAAGGCAGGTGGATCCACCTTGCTCGTGTCCTGCCCCATGTTCCTGCTCTTGTAAACAGCAGCTGTGGAAAAGCTTTATTATCTATTTATATCTGGCCCTTTCAAAGGAGAACTCTTGGAAAAATGCATGGCTTCAGCCAGCTGTCTGTGGAAAAATCTCCCTTGGGTGGCCCATGGGCAGCTGGGAGGGTCCATGGGTCCAGGACACAGTTCTGGGCAGGGAAGTTTGGTGGTGCGTCCCAGACCAGTGCCAGAGCTGTGAGGAATGCACATTCCCTAATTAGCAACATTTATTTTTATTGTCATTTGCAGAGCTATAGCTGATATTTCACATTTGAGAGTCTCTCTGCAGTTTGCAAACATTTCCCCACCCATACGAGGCAAATTCTTTCATGCTCATTTTCCAGACACGGAATGTGGGAAAATTAATGCTACTGTGAAACCCTTCCCTTCCAGATTCTCCTGTTTGTCCCCAGATTTAAGCCTTATTACCCAAACAGGCCTGCCTGGGGGAGCAACTTTCCAACATAATTGTTAGGGATCTGCTCTTTGGGCTTCTCACCAATTTCCCAGTCATTGGCTGATGTTTTTCCTCTCCTTTTTGCCAGTTTCAAGTTTCCATTCCGACACCAAATGCTTCCCTCTTTTCCTACCGCTGTTAACACGAGGCAGATCAAACAAACACAAAAGTGTTTTCTCAAAAAATAATCATTAAGCGTATCGTGGAGTTTGGTTCCAGTGACAGCTGAATATTTGTTTCATTAATAAGTCATTTGCAATTAATTCCTGGAGTCGTTTCTAAAAGAGCATTGTGATGTTTCCACGGTTTTAAAGTGGCAAAGCACCAGTCGTTCTTTGACAAAATTTCAGTGCAAAGTGCTCTGCTGGAAAAATCCAGCCTCCAATGAGGAGTGGTGTGGGAATGTGTCTCCCATTAGTGGTAAGGCTCCTCTCAGGACATGAAAATACCTGCAGGATTTCAGGTTTGAATTTCTGGTGCATGGGTGCTCATGCTGCTCCATTCAAATGATTAGTAATGAAATTACTATTCATTACTGTTACATAGTAACTATACAACTATTATAACTATTGTTATAGTTTAGGGTTTTTTTTCCCATTTAAGGCTCATAAACAATTTCCCTGTGCTGGAAACATAACAAAATCTCCAATACAAATGGTTCAATGTCTCTCTTTTTGATCAAAAGGCTGGATGAACAAATGATTTTTTTTTTTTTTATCCTGCCTTCTGAAACTGAAGATGCTCCAGCTCACAAAGGTTCCTGAGGCTCTAAAATCACACCAGGGTGAGCATCTCTCCTTGGAGATCCAGGAGGTTCCATCCTCAACCCACCAAAGTCACCTTCTGCTGGGGGTGGGATAGGCACTGTTTGCATTGATGTTTCATTAAG
The DNA here is from genome assembly GCA_008694505.1 of Cyanoderma ruficeps. NCBI lineage: Eukaryota > Metazoa > Chordata > Aves > Passeriformes > Timaliidae > Cyanoderma > Cyanoderma ruficeps. Next base: position 65,311 of record VZDJ01000075.1, on the reverse strand, counting down.
ATTTAAATAACAATTTACCATCTTTCACAGTGCTCCTTCTAACCTTACGAACTGGCACAATTTGGGAATAAACAACACAAGAAAGCGCCTCTAATCCTGGGCATCAGCTCCACTTTCTCTCTAAATCCCAAGTCCTGACACGTGACCAGCGAAGATGAAGGACATTTCTAAGCCATGGAAACAATTACAATTGTTGTCATCTCACCTTGTCAATAACCTTCCCCCAAAATTACAGGTTAGAGAGGTGTCTGTAATCATTAACAGCCTGGAGGAGAAGCACATTACCAAAGCAACAAACCTCTAATCAACAGAGTGGGAGCAGTGCAGAAGAGAAAAATAACTCCTTAACAAGCCAGTTGCAATAATTTAAAAAAAAAAAAAAAATAAAGATCTTACTTGGTACATATAGTTACCACCCTACAGTGGCAAAATTGACGTGTTGGAAAAAGTGAACATCATAAATTTCTGCCTACTTGGGAATGCAATTTGCTGGAATTACGCTTTTGCTTTTTTGGAAGTGCTTGCAGGTTTTCATATTCAGCAGCAAGAGGACTAAATCTGTCCATGAACTGACACAGCTCTGAGGTGACACAGAGAGCTGGCAAAAAAAAAAAAAAAAAAAAAAGNAAAAAAAAAAAAAGAAAAAAAAGAGCCAAATATTTGGTTTGCAATCAAAAATTAAGAAAAAGTATTTTTAGAACTAAAAAACGCCCATTCTCAGGCATCCTAAGGGAGATGAGCAGATGAACTTGGGGTCTAGAAAGCAAAGTTCTAGACCCACTCACAAAAATCTTCAAGTGGAAAGGTTTTTACTTTGCCATGAAAATGAGGTTAAAATTAATCTTTTAAATGTTGTTGCAATGCCATAGCTTGTGGGCTAAAAATTTAATAAATTTCGATAAGAGAATCTATAAAATACCCCGTAAGAAAAAATGGAAACAATCAATTTTGCACTTTCTATCAATACCCCAGGAGTTGCTACCCAACTATTTCTATGATAAGATGTGACTTTGCCTTGAATGCAATTTGCAATCTATTAACTTGATCCAGTTTTCACTGAAGGAAATGAAAAGATTACCATTGACTCCAGTGAAAGCTGGATTAGACTCTGTTCACATTCACAGTGGGGAGGAAAAAGAAAACCCTAATGATTATTTATGCCAGAAATTCCAGTGTAAAGAAGCAAAACTGGTGCAAATGTGTTGAAGAGTTTGAAGAGAAAAGTGAGCACAGTTGATATAAAATATAATTCCACTAAAAAATAGGAGATTACTAATTACTCTGAATGCCCTTACAGAGAAGCTGTAGATGTAATTAAACGGCACAAATATACTTTGAAATCCAATTATAGCAATGGAGCAGTGATTGCACAGTTGCATGAAGAGTTAAAATAAAATATGGTAGCAGATAAATGGGTATATTAGAAAGGCATTATTAGATTTCCTTGCATTTATCCAGCACTGAGTGCCACCAACCCTTCAAGCCAGGGACAAATAGGAGAAAACTGATAGAGGAGAGAGATTGAGTTTTCCTGCTAAATATAGACAGCAACAACAGAGATATTTCTACTAAAAAAAAGATAAAAAGAGAGAGATACCAATACATGGCGTACAACAAAATCAAAATCCCGAGTCTTACTCACAGTCCTGCAGTTCCACCAGAATTACCAACTTTTGTAAACACCAAACCATAAAAGGAGCAAAACTCGAAAAGGATTTACTGCAGGAAGCAGAAAAATCTCCAAGAAAACACAATATACCAACAAAGAGCCAATTATTGCACCATCAATATTCAGCAGTGGACTATCAGGGCAAAGCTATGCAGATTCCATTAGGAAAAAATACAGCCATGCCTATCCTTTGGCAGGAGAACATTACTTAGAGACGGGAAAAAGGGACCTGCACTTTATTTGTGGGTTTAAATAATAATTTGATACTTTACCCATTATGTCGAGGAATTAACATTTAGAGGAAACAAATGCATGTCCCTTTCTGATTTAAAACTAAGTCAGTTCTTGCTCTGCTTCCTCTTGTCCTTGGAATTCACATTGCCTTAAAATATATGGATATTTATGGTATGAAAAAGGTATTTATAGCATATTCAAGGTTTGCCAACTTTTGTAATCCTAGGGAAGTATTCACCAGTTGCCAGTAACTTGCTCATCTCTCTTACAACCTTACCTGGTTTTAAAACTGAAACATGTACCAGGCACAACCTGCAAGAGGTTTTTTGTCAGAATTCCTCTCTGATGAATTGGTAAATGTTTCTTTGGGAGTTTCTCCATTAATAAACACCTGCAATCAGCCTTATTTCCCAGTTTACCCCCATTTTGCAGTCACAGGGAGAGGGCTCGTAAGGGGTTTTATTTTGTGAGGTCACACAGGCTGCGTCTGCCCCTCCCCAGGTACAAGCTGGGCTATTAACTTAACCAAAGAGGGGGGAAAAAATGAAAATAACTTCTAAAAATAGTCTCTTATTCTGCTTTTGCTGCCACACTACAAACAGAAACATCCACACGCTCAGCTCAGCCTTGGCTAAGCAAATCTCATAAATGTCTGAATTTCCCATTATGGCCATGATTTCTAGAGGGAGATGAAATCTTTACCTCTCTCTAAATTGATGGGAGTCTCCCTCCTCCCTTCAGATGCCAGAATATGGAAGTAGAAGGCTCTCCCTCTGAAGGCTGTATTTTATAATACTCTGATGAGATGCCTTTTGATTTAGGGTTGGCATGAAGGAAGAAAAAAAACCCCGTGGAGTCTGCCAGCTCATCTAACCCAACTTTAATCACTTACTGTGCAGACAGCTATATCTGAGCCACTCATCTAAAATCCCTTTAAAGTCAATGGTGAGAAATAGATGTTTTTAGGATGCAATTAATTGATTGGAAGGAAGAGGGATCTATCACATATGGAAAAGAATTATGGCCCAAAGGGTTCTGCTTTTCCTCATTTGCTTTAGAGGAGTTCACACATCTGCATTTGAACAGTCACCCAGGACAGGTGAGAAGAATATCTCCAACCACTATTAACAAAGCTCTTGGTGTTTTTTTTTAATCTGTTCCCCTCCCTTCTGTTACCACATCCAGTCTCTCCTGAGATATCAGTTCAATTTTTTTTGCATTACAAGCCCATTAACCCCTCAAAGAAATGGGTTCATACATCTGATGCTAAAGAAAATTTTTGGATCACACACTGGAGCCAGAAGATTCGTCAGGTTTAGAAAAGACACTAATGGATATTTTCACATCAATTGTCACAGAAATATTCAGAATAAGACAAATAGCAAAAAACTTCCTACAGCTGTGCCACTCCTCCAAGGGCCCTTCAGCTCCCAGGACCATGGGTGGTCACCACCAAAACGCACTAAAAAAAATTATGGTGGATACAGAGAATTGAAGGAGCTAGGGCCAGGGTTTTCATGGAGACAAAGAGAAATTTTCCCCCTCAAGGGGACGTGGCACTTGTGTCACCTTGAACACACAGCGCAGTCCGGAGGAAGCAAAATTAATAACAATGAATTTCCCTTCATCAGCGGAGCTTGATGAAGGGAAAACAAGTTTCTCCAGAAAAAAAAGGAAGACAAGTTTTGCTTAAAACAAGTTTTGCCAGGCTGGAATATTGTGGAGCCCCCCCCAGAGCCTTCCTTTTGCTGCTCTACCACCCTGCTCGGCAATTTTGCCCTCGCTCTGACAAGCTGGCGAGCCACAGCCCGTTTCCTCTCACCCACCAAGGAGCACCATTGTGCTGCGGGTCTTTGAGGAATCTGCTGCTCACTCTTGACATGAGGGAGTCAGTTTTGTTTCATGTTCCCCTCGTTCTGGGCATTCATCTTCAAAGCGCCTGGCACGCAACCGGGGAGCCTCAGAAGCCTATCAGGGGCAATTCAAAGAGCTTTGCACGGAGCAGGAGGGGGCTCCTCTTCAAAGCTGCAGCTTTGCATCCGCCAGAGAGGAGCCAGATTCAAACCCAAAGAGGTCACTTCACCTACCTGTAGTGGGATCTCATATTCAGAAGGCTCTGACTAAAAATAAGGGTTATTTAGCCGGTGTGATAACTGAAACCCTCGAGGTAATGCTCTTTCTCTCTGCCTCACACTCAGAGAAATGTCTCCTTTAGAGAAAAACCTCAAAACTCTGGGAGATATAATGGCCTCCAGAAAACTTACTCACTGATTAGCTCCAGCTGCAGCATCCTTCTGGTTTCAGCACAAAAGTTTCCAACGAGCTGGACCACCACAGACTTCTGTTCAGACTGCCTGAAACAAGGGAACTACAATAAACATTTGTTCAATACAGCATGGAGTAGCAAAAAACCACTGATTTCTTTCAATTACCCAATTTAATGAAATAGAGAGGAAGTATTTTTTTCTTTGTTCAGAAATTACCACGATCAGAGCTGGAAGCCCCTGGATGACATAAGGGCTGGGCTTGGATGGGCAGTGTCTAAACACAGAGTAATTCAGAGCTGCCTGCCCCAGAATTTATCGTTTTCACGAGAAATATAGAAAATCACAGAAGAAACGTTGTTGTCTGAAATTATTACATGTAGAGCTGAGACAAGGGGAGATGCAAGTTCAGGCAGAGGTGTTTAATATTATTGATAAGGGTAAGAAAAATCAGGATAGGATTAAGAGAAAGAGAAACATAATAGCTTTATGGATTATCTACAGAGTCTTTGTATCGGGACTCAATATTTTTAAAAGCAATTTAGATTAATTGACGCCCGATTAACACCTGATTTTATGAGATGTAGCAATGGTATCTCCTATTTGCTACTGGGAGAGGGCAGAGCCATCTCTGGGATTTAATCTCCCCGTCCTGAGTTAGCAGGGTCCCTCTCCCTGCTCCCACTGCCATCCACACCTGATGTGGCCACATCCCTCCTCTTCCAACATCCACACCACAGCCACAAATCCCACCTCTGCACCATTTCTCCCACCTGTAACAGTTCCTCAGTTTTTGTTGTCTCCAAGGACTTTTTTTTTTTTTAAATACTAGATTAACATGCACGTCATCCTGCACTGCTTACTCAGCCTCCTCTTATTCACACTGTATTTTTATTAAAAGCTGTAAAGCCTTTGGGACAGCCTGTGCCTGAATGGCACTTCACAGATGCACTTGCATTACTCCCCGTATCAAGTTTTTCTTTTTATTAGAAGTCCCAGGGTTTGTTTTTATTTTAACCTGTATCTAAACATCCCCTTTATTGCCATTCTTCATTTTGCTGCAGAGGTGACTGTGGTGTTTCAGGTTCAGTGTGCTCCCTCCACATTTGGGTTATAGCAGCAGGCCAAGATGGATCATAAACTTCATGTCTGATTCTGCTTCTTACATAATATTTTGGGGATTTTCACATTTTGCTGCTTAAAAAATGGATTATTCCTTTAAAGCACCTGATCAAGTATACTGGGATCAGTGAGATAAGGCTGAAATTTAATTTAATTGCCAAGTTAATCTTGTGCTGCACATACCCGGGTGCAGCCCAGTATGGACAAGGCATCTCTCCAGAAGAGCTGAGCATTTTGAGGTCCTTTCACACCACAAGGAGAACACTCTTGGGCTCAAACCTGCTCTCAGAGGGGCTCCTACTCTGCTTTTGCAATGTGTTCCCTTTTGTCCGTGTTTTATCCTTGCTCCCACTGCTCTTGCACTGGCCCCACCTGGAGCAAAGAGGCTGCAAGTCTTCCCTGGCTCTTCCCTGAAAGAGCAACTGATTTATGCCCCAAACCTTTCCCATGTTGTAAAACAGCAAGAAAAAAAAAAGTACAGATGAAGAGCCTGACACTATTTTTCTTCCTGCTGTGTGCAATCGAGCCAGAAAGTCTCCCTCAGTCCAAAAGAACCTGCAAATTACCTCAGCATACCTGAGCCACCAGCAGCCACACAGCACTGGGAATATTTTCCCCTACTTGTTCTCCTCCTGCTGAGCTCCTCCACCGGTCTGGGATGCTGGCTGCTTCCACAATGCCTGGTTGGGAACAAAAATCCTGCATGTGAATGAAACACTGGACCTTTGCCACCAAAATATGTGAATGATTTTTAAAGAACTTCACGTCCCTTCAGATATTGAGGAGTTGACCCCATCTATCTGTGGAGTCTGAAAGGGAAATAGATTTAAAACAGCCAAGAAATAATCATGGGAAAGCATTTTGGATTCAGCCAAGGATGAAGTAAGGCAGTCTATTTTCTTCAAAGCAGGCTGAGCCCACTGCTCACCACATTCAAATATATCAATTACAGAGCTTTAATGGAAAAGGATTAAAAAGTACAAAGGTAAAACAAACAGCATCACTGCAATGTCCAGGAGGATGAAACAGCCTCCTTCTGTGGTGGGTATGATTACAGAATTGCTAAAAAAAGAAAGGGAAGAGAAATGGAAAAAAGGTTTTGTGTAACTTGACCAGAATTGCTGTGACAGTGACAAGCCCAGGACACTGCAGCATGTGCATTGTGGAATTCAGTCCCTATGTCCCCAGTCTCACTGTCAGTGCTCTGATCTGAACTCCAGTTCTGTATTTCCTCTTTCCTTCTAGCCAGGGAAATACACTATTTCATCAATGCAAAGCTTTAGATAAGTTTGCTTTTCCTTAAGTCTCTTCAAATCGTGTCTGCACTGTCCCAGGTCATTGCCAACTGTTTCCTCCAGTCCTCTTCCATCCACATTTCCATTTCCAAGATCTGTGCCATTCAGCTCCATCTTCCCTAAAAGTTTGGTATTGAGTTTTTCATATGCCTAATTTGGGCTTAATTCGAGCCTGGGGTAAATCGTTACAACTCAGATGAAGTCAATAGGAGCACGGTGACTTACATCAGCTTTGTGTCAGTAAATACTGACAAGATTGATCTCAAACTTTTTCAGAACAAAAGATTTCTGAAGATGGATTAAACAACATAAATGCTGAGCTGTTTTGCCAGACTGCAAATGGCATAACACAAGCTTTGTGTGACATCTCTGAATTATCCCTTCGTGGTAATGTTGACATTACATGGTATTGACTCACGGAAGAAGCTTAAATACCCTTTTAAGTTTTCAAGACTCTTTGACAAAGCACTATTTCATTAACAAAATGTTAATGGAATCCAGGAAGCCTGAGTGTCCAGAAGAGCCTGCTGGCTGGCCAGGGGATGTGGCAGCACAGAGCAAAGCAATCCTGATTTTTAGACAACAGGAAAGGAAGGATTTCATGCAGGGCACTCACTGCCTGAGGAAGGAGGACCCGAGGGCACTTCCACAGCCCTTCACTGAAGGACTACCACACCTTCTGCTGGAGAAGGTCAAAATAGCACAAATTGGGAAATGCACAGTGCAAAGTGAACTGGCAGAGACAGCAGGGTTGGCATCAGCCTGGAGGGAAAGCTTCTTGCTTAGGAAAAGGAGCAAGGCCTGGAGAGCACTGCCATGGGGATCACCTGCTCTGGGGTCACCTTTGGAAACAGGAAAATGAGGTGCCTCCAGCTGAAATTGTTGGCTCTAAGAGTCCTGCTCATCACAGAACCAACCAAGCAGGTTGGAAAAGGCCTCTAAGCCCATCAGCTCCATCTGTTAATGGCACAACGGCTCTCAAAGAAGCACGGGGTTTATATTTGGTGGGTTTGCTGCTAGGAGCAGGTCTTGGCTTTCAGGTTATTGACACGGGGCAGAGCAGGGGCTTGGTGGGGGGCAGAGGCAGCATAGCTGGCACAGGGGTCCCCTGTCACCCCCAGGACCACGGGGGAAGCACCACTGCCCCAGGGAGGAGCACACCAGGGACTGGGTCTCACCCCGGCCAGAAGCTCCCACCTGTGAAGAGCAGAGAGCAGTAGATTATTTACAGCAACCACTCACAAATCTTTTTATCCATAAACTTGGAATTATCTATAATGCTGCTTAGGACAGAACCATCCTCCGAGCACCTTCCCAACACTCATCTCTGAAGAGAAACCCTTTGTAAGTCAAAGGAAAGGTGACAGATCTTATTGAGAGCCAAGTTTTCACCCACACTGAGTACTCAGATTTTCAAACTTAAGCTTCTCTTCCATGTTCTAGTCTGCAGTTACTTCATATAATAAAGGAAGTCATTGCTAACCAAAAAGATTGGAAGGGATTGGCAGAGAAACTCTAAACCTGTGTCCACTTGGAGCATTATGTACACCAAGAGCACATTTCCTCCCTATGGTTCATTTTGTCTGCTCCACGGACTCACATAAAGCAACTAGTGCAAGAGAATAATGTTAAAAAAAAATAATTAAAAGTTCAGTGAATAATGCAACACTTGACTGAGGCACTCAAGGGCCACCTTGCTGCCTGAAACCACTTCTTTTTAATTGTTTACTTTTCAAGTTGATAAAATTCACAGTGGTAAAGGTAACTTTTCCTGGGTTGCAGTAAGGGCCATGATGAGAAGATGATGGGAAGGAGGGGAGGTGTCTGAGATGTTTGTGGGCATTTGTGCAACGCATTAAAAATAAAGAAATAAACAAGGAAAGAACCACACAGAAATAACAGACCCCATCAAACGTGCAGGGCTGTGGAACACAGCTGCACTCATGGCTGGATTAAGGGGGAAGCAACCCAGGTGTTAATGAGGGGGGAGCCTCGGGGGACTGCAATCCATGGCTGTCATCGCCTCCAGCATGGACCAGGGATTAAAAAGGAAGATAAAGATCCTCTGACACATCTGTACGATGGACAAAGGGCTCATTCCCTGGTTGGAAACAGGTATTTTGGGGCAATAGCAAAAGCTATTGTCCCCATCTCCTACGTAACCAAGTGTGTGAGGTGATGCTGATGGTCCCTCCTGTCCCCAGGTTCGTGTTCCCCTCAACAGCACCTCACCCTCCTGGGTTTGCTGGTTTGAATTCAAGTCAAACGACCTGTACCTTGAGAGGTGGACGAGCACAACATCAGCAGGCTGACACCCCAACAAGACAAAATCTCCTGCAGCAAGGGAGGAAAGATTTTGTGCCAGGAGATGATTCATTTTTCCAAGTGCCTTGCTGCTCTCCGAAGGAGAGGAGGAAAGCTGCACTGCCTGAAGGCTGCTTGGCTGCACTGCGCTGATGCCAAAGAGTCTGCAAATCCTCTGCTCAGGGGATTCGCTCCAGCACAAGGCAATCCCTCCTCTCAATTCACCACCAAAACACAAGAGAAAAGTGCCCAGAGCACACCCCTGGCAGGCAAACCAGCTCCCACTCTGCCCTCCAAAATCCTCCAGCTAAGAGACTTTCTTCAAATACTTGATGTAACTAAATAGGAAATCAAAGAGTTAGGCTCTTTCAAGGATAACCAAACAAAGTCCTGGATGGCTGTTTCGGTGATGATGGCCACGCCAGAGCTCAGCCTCTGCCCAGGATGAGCACAGCCCATGAGCAGAGGAGCCAGGTGAACTTTCAGGGCTCCTCATTCCTTCCAGTGTGGAAATTCAATAACGTAGTGAAAGAAAAAGGGAGAGCACACAGAGCATTCCTCAAAGTTTTCTTGGATAACGCTGTAGGTTTCAGTATAAAACAATTCAAGGGACTTTTAGAAAAATTAAAACTCAAGGGGATTCGAGGGAGAAAGACATTCTGATCTTGACTGCAAAGTGTGGCCCTTGCTCAAGGACACTGAACTTGGTGATCTCTCCGGGGTCACGAATTTTCCACATGAATTAACAGACGTCCTTTGAGCCACAGAGACCGAGCAGGATTTTTTTCTCCCGGCTGAAGATCTGCCCCACGATGTTCACATGCCACTTTCAGGAAAGCATCTCCCACCCTCCAGATAGCCTTGGTCAGAGCCCTCTGTGAATAAGCACTTTATAATGTGAGACACTTGCTGTGCAGTGGGTCACTGGCAGCAGGGTTGAGAAAGGGACATTCACATCTGAAGTCACAAATCCCCACAGTCAACGCCGAAAAAAATCAGCTCTGTCTCAAAGGCTCTCACAGGCCTGAGAGAATCAACACGCTCAAAGAACACATTGCTGCAGTGTGTTAGCAAAGGTTAGGGAAAGCTGGAAACCCTCAGGTTTTGGAAATTGATCTGTGCGTGGCACAAAAGCTTCTCTCCTTCTGAACCTGGGACAAACTCAGGTTGTGCTTGTCATCCTCTCAGAAAAAGCTGGCATCAAAACATCTCCCTCTCATTCGAGCAGGACAACACTCCAGAGGCACAGAGACAACTGGAAGGCAGCAGTTCTGCAGAAGGAACATTTTAGTTCTAAAACTTGTGATTACACACATTTCTGTCCATTATTTACATCTGCAGCCAATATTTTTCTTCAGCTGCCGTGTTTAACCATAAGTGCTGTGACCATAAATTAAAAAAAAAAACAAAAACAAACAAACAAAAAAACCCCAACAAACACTTAAAAGACCCCCAAACAGCAAACTCAACAACATTTAGGGTTGAGTATTGCAATAATACAAAGCTCACTAGACACAACTGGTGCCACACAGGAGGACTTTTCTTTCCCAGTCTCTTAGGGAGGAGCTTAGTTGAGCAGAGCTTAATTGAACTGAGCTGAGCTCTTGCCCACCCTCCTTCCTGCTACTCAGGCGCCTCTCCTCAGCTGTTCCACAAGGAAAACATTCCTTCCTCCAGAAGGAAAACACCTGTGTAGTACCAGGCACTGAAGTGAGAGGGTATTTACTACCTCTGTGGGACAACTCTAGGAATCAGACCTATCTGGAGGGGCCTTTAAATCAAAAAATAAAGTAGCGAGAAAAGGTTTACAAAAACTGATAATCCCAGCCCAGGCACCTTCCAATCATAAATACTTGTCATTCTTAGCATAATATGCAACCTTCAATATAGTGTTGGTTTCGGCACTTTTAGGTACCCTGTAGAAATGACTTTATGCTGCTATTATTCCTAGAGAACTTCAGATGGGTTTGGATCCATCATCATCCATCATGTCAGCCCCTCTACGGGTAGTTACACACACTTTGTCTGCTCGGGTTTATCTAATAGCCAGCCTTGGGTTTTATTAATTTCCACTGGTTTGCAGAAACTACAGAGCTCCTACGCTCTTTTATAAATTATCTCTGAACTTGTAATCATTTTCCGTGAAAACCCAGCAGTGCTTTAAAGATACTCCAGCTCTTCCAGAGCTGCTGCTCCCTGAAGAAGGGCATCCCAAATGCCTGATGTGGTTTGGATTTCCCTGCCGTTTGTTCACTGGGACTTAAACTTAAGGAGAAGCAGTTATGGGGTGCTGCTGAAAAATGGGTTCCCAAGAGCAAAAACTGATTTGTGTCGTGAGCTTTCCTCATCTCTAGTGTTCAGCTGCCAGAGTTGAGCTCAGACCTTCCGCTTGACAGTTTTGCATCTGTGGGATTACGGAGCAACCCTATGGAAGCAGAGAAAATCTGGATTTCCTCTAGCATGATTACCTTGCCCAGAGAAGCTGTGGCTGCCCCTGGATCCCTGGAAGTGTCCAAGGGCAGGTTGGATGGGGCTTGGAGCAACCTGGGCTAGTGGAAGGTGTCCCTGCCCATGGCGGGGGATGGAACAAGATGAGCTTTGAGGTCCCTTTCAACCCAAACCATTCTATTATGGTTCTATGACTGAGGAAATAAATTCCCTTGTGTGCTATTGATATATAGATGAAGATGTATAAAATAACTGCTCACCTATCAGGCATAAATCGCATTTTAGATGTAAAGCAGGTGTAAGCACAGGGATGTGTTACGTCAGTTTTAGTTTCTGTACTTTCAGCTGAAATCCCCTCAATTCCAAATTCGAATTCCAAACATTAAACAGCAGAACTGGTAAACTAACAATTGCCAAAACCAATTGTTAATGTAACAGTTCTGCTGCAGAGAAAGAAAAGGAAAATAGGACAAATATTTAGTGTGTGTGTGTGTATCTATATATTCCGGCTATAGTAATCTTTCCCCTAGAATGTTACTTTATTCTGTTTTATAGAGGATTTCTCTGCCCCTCAGTGAGTTTTTGCTCTGTAAAGGTTGTGTTAGAGGCAGGTGTAGGTCAGGGCAAGGCCTGGTGCAGGGAAGGAAAGCTGCCATGGGGTCCAGAGTCCTGGGCACCATCCCGAGGCCACACAGGTCCCGTGTGACCTCCACAGCATCAGTCCCAGGAGCTCCAAAGAAAGAGTTCCTGTTCAGTGGGATGGGGACCCCACTGGGGTGGCCTGGGGGCTGTGGCCCCCACAAGCCTCCCCCGACACACGTCCAGCCCTTGGCCCACCTTAGGAGTCTCTGCTGGAGCTCCCCCCTGCCCTGGTGGCTCCATGGGCACTGAGAGTCCCAGAGGTGCTTCCCGTCTTCAAACACTTCCCTTTGGAGCACTCCAGCCACCTGTTCAGCACAGGGAAATATCCAACCCATTTAATGAGGCTCCTGGTAAAACCATCCCTTTGAAGTCCCTCAGACCATGACAGCAATTAACTCCAGACCCATCCTCACTTCTGTTGTTTTACCTCGGATCATCCAAGATCAACGGCATCGCCGAGGGTGCAAATTATTTCCCTGCAGAAGCAGTGAGGGAATGTCTCACATCCAGTGGCTCCAGCCAGCTGCCAAAGTGACCTGACTGCAATCACAGCCACAACGTGGGGGTCCTCCGGTGCCCCTGGGCTCATCCAGGATTTTTTAATAATGTCCCTTTTGCAGCCTGAAGCCTGTGAGGAAATCCGTTCTGTTTAAGACTGGCAGCATTTAGGGATGGATCTACTGCAGGTACAGAGAGGGCGGGTAAGGATGGCATCACGGGACAACAAAACACACAAATGGGATCATGAGCTCTTAACAGAACTGTCTCCAAGCACTTCCCACTTCAGCATCACGTGTGCATATGTATATTTAAAGCTTTTTCCCCAAATCTGCACAATGTGGACTATTTCCACATTGCTACTTGTTTATAACAATGCACGTTAAAAGCAAGTATGGCATCAAGTGGACTATAAATAATATAATTTTGAAGAGGAGTAGGGATCCAACTGACACATGAGCTTCTCCACATTAGAAATGGGAGAAATAATAAATGAGGAAGATAATGAGCAATAGATACACAACCAGAGGTCATTAATCTAAAATTACCCCTGAAAGGAACTTCTTCAAGGTTTTCTGTTTGCTTTATTTCTGTTTCTGTTGTTTTTGGTTTTTTTAATTTGCTTTGGGTTCTGTTTTTAAAGCGAGCGAGAATAAGGATAAAAGGAAACTAATTCCCCTCTAAAGGGCCTCCAGAGCGGGAAGACCTGCTGGCTCCGGGAATCTCTGCCAGGGGAGGGGACACACAACCCCCCAAACGGGGCTCCAGGCAGTGATCCACACTGGTGGCAACATGGATATCACAGGGGAAAGAGCAGAGGGTCCAAACCCTTCCCCTGCTCTGTGTCTGAGGACAACCCCTAAATGTTCATCCATTGGCCAAGTCCTTGGCGTTTCCCAAACCCTGGGGGCAGAACATGCCAGTCCCCAGTTAAAAAGGCAGGAGAAATGGTCACAGCCTGGAATTCTGTGAGAAATCCCAGCATTTTCCCAAGTGGGGAAGATTAAATTTTCCTCTAAAGATCTCTGAAAAGGTTCCTAAAATGATTCTGGCGAAGTTGAATTCGGGAAAGGATTTTATGGAAATGTTCCATTTTAATGAGGTGCAGTGGGAGGCTGAAAATGTTCCAGTTGCCCAACTGGAACAAAAAATAAGGCAAAGCATTTGGAAACAGGAAAACTACACTATAAATAAATAAACAAATAAACAAAAAAAGTACAAGAGGGCTGAACAAGCTAAAATGTTTCAGCATCATCAAAACGAAACACCTCGACAGTCTACCAAGAGAGATGAAAAGTTAAATGGTGCACTGGAACATGTTTCCTCTCAAAAATCATTATAACCGATAAAATTCCGATAGGAAATGTCTTTTTTTTTTTTTTTTTCTCCCAGACTGGGGTTTGGATTCTGAGCTGTTGGAATAGGCTTCGACTCCTTTTCCCCCAAAGAAAAAATCTTTTCCCCCAAAGAAAATTGCTGCCATCCCAACCTCCTCAGCAAAGGAGGCGATGCAGGAGAATGGCATTTTTACTCATTCTCACTGAAGGAAACCTATGTTTTCTATAAAATTGGTGCTCTTGGCTGATTTCTCAGCAAAAATGCTTTAAGGAGAGGCAAAGCAAAGCTATTGTTACCCAGACTTTCTTCCTGTAAGGACCCATCCTACAGTGCATTTACTGGTATGCTCTGAAACACCATAAATCATTCTGACAACGTGATACTTGTCAAAATAAAGGCACAAAATACATCTTGGAATAAAAATCTCCTCGATCATATTTATTTGTTTGCTCGCTGGTGCCATTTGGCTTTTCTCTGTGGGTTTCCCAGTCATTAGGGGGAATTAGTGAGATTCTGCTGGAAAAAACAGCCCCATGTGCATGTTCACACACTGGATTTCTGCATCCAGAGCTGCGCGCTCATTCAAGAGAACTAAAAATAAAGCTTTCAAAGGACACTTCAGCCTTCCTGCTGTATTTTTTCCCCCCCTTTTCCAGCTTTTTTTCCCCCATCCCCCTCGCCAAATATTCCACTAATGCTCAACGGTGGCGTGGTTTAAGGGAGTCCTGCATGGAAAGCTCCTTCAGCTGCTTAGCCCAACAGCATAAATTTGATCTCGTAATTAGTATTCAGCTCAGCATCTTGGATAGAAACCAATGTTACAGCCAAGAGGTGGTTTAAATCACATAAATCATAGATCAATGACAGAACTCTAAGCACTGGATAGATTACAAAAGTAAGCTTTAGTTAAAAATAGATTAACCATTTCCCTGCAGGAATTCCTTCAAAAAAGCCCTGAATATAAAACAAATAAAATTAAATCTGATAATTTTTTCCTAATATATGCATATACTAGATTAATTGTTCTTTCCCCTGACAGTTACACACTGATTAAAGAAATGTGTTAACATGCTATT
>VZDJ01000075.1:27228-50200 GCA_008694505.1 Cyanoderma ruficeps | reverse complement strand
AAAAAAAGAAAAAAATTGAAAACAAAAATACTTTGCAGCATCTGAAGGACGATTTGCGTGCCTGTTTTTCTTAGTTGAAGAATTGAAAGCCAGAAATGCCTCAGCAGCACCTCAGCCATTTCTCAGGCCAGGGAATTGCAGAATTCCAGCCATCGGGTCAGGAATAACACCCTCAGGTTCCTCCTGGTGACCAGCACAGAGAAAGATCCTGGAAAACCCACACGGTCCAAGGCAGCACCAGCCACATCAGAGAGGAAAACCAGCCTGAGCCTCCTCACCAGTCCTGGCACCTTCTGTGTCCTTTTCCAGGCTGGAAATGCAGCTTCAAATTAGTAAATAAACAAAGGCAGAGAAACCTCTGAACATTTCCTACCCCTGGACCAACAAATTATGATCGAATAGAGAGCAGAAAATACAGAAACTCACCCCAATAAAAAGTTGCACAATTCTTCAACCAGTAAATAACTTTCTAGCCGTGATACAGTGAAGCCAAACTTCCCAATGACCGATACCTGGTTGTATATTTAACTTCCCACAGATGACAAAAATGTGGATGTAATTCGTATTGCCACGGCCTGAATTTTTTTAAAAAAGTAATACTGCATTTATAGACATTACCATTTATTTTCATATACTCCAGCTCCTTCAAAAAGAACATTTTTAAACTTTGAGTGCTTTATGGAAATGACTACTTTCAATTTCCAAGGATTTTTTTTTCAGCGTAAGAAGAAATAATAAAGCGAGCTGCTTGATGGTTATTTGAGGAACAACATTCAGATTTCAAAACTGGCTCCCTGTGTGATAGAGGACTGCAATATATGCAATCAAGACAGAGATTCAAACAATAATAACTAGCAGAGGCTCCAGGGCATCGCAGAACGTGTCATTTACTTCAGCCCCATTCCTTTAAACATCAGTCCTACGAGTAGTTCAGTGGAAAATAGATGAGGCTGCTCTTGTAAGTATAGACTATTCTTACAGGGAAGTTTTCAAAGGCTCTGCATTTTCCAAACTGCTGAAAAATGCATATCAAGTTTAGTAAAACTAAAGAAGGGGGGGGGAAAAAAGAAGAGGGGAAAAAAAAGATCTCTTGTAATACGCCAAATTGTCGGAGAGATGTCAGGGTTAATTTTTAAAGGCACATTTCCCTCCAGCAACAATTCTCTTTAATTATTTCAATGTGAAACACATTATCAGACATGTTCCTTGCCTGTTCTCAGCTAGCTGACACAAGATAGGTACAAGATGTTCCCTCTCCTCCGCCGATGCTCACACACGGTGCTGGGCACTCCGGAGCCGCCTGGAGGGGAGCGTGGGCAACTCCTGCTGCACCTCCAGCCTCCAGCCCCTTCTACCAAGCCCCTGGGGCCGCCTCCCCACAGCCGCAGCACCAAAACAGGAAAGGAGAAGGTTGAGGAGAAGCCACAGGATTTCAGAGCGTGGCCCTGGACACGTGCACTGGCACCGAGAGCAGCAGGAAGCTGCAGCTACAGCGGTTTCAGAGTTGTCAGGTAACTGTAACACATGGGGCAGCCTTCCAGCAGGTTTTCATGGGGATTTAGCCAGATTTTGGGGGTTTGTTTGTTTTTTTTTTCCTTTTACTTTGGTGTTTAATAGTCGTGTAGAATAGACAACAGGTCAGGCAAATCCCAGTGAGGGAGTTACCGGCCCACTGCAGCACAACGAGCTGCTGCAGGACACAATCCTGTTGGATTCTTGTTCAGGAATTTATGAGAAACTCTTTATGTTCCTTCCCAGGCGGGAAAGGACACTGCTCAGAGACCCGAAGTAAAACACCGGCTCGAAATCACGAGGGACAGTGATTTCAAATTTAGACAAGTAGAAGGAGCCTTGCTCTAACGCATCGGCTCGGTGTCGCACGGCAGTGTGGTTGGTCAAGTATTCCAGCTGGGAAAGGGGATTTCGGTTTTCCCACATCGTTTCAGACTTGAGAGATATGTATTTAAGGTTCTTAAATATGCCAGAATCACATCAATCTATTCAACCCTTTTTCTGGTGCGGGGAAGGTCTAATCCTTTTCTTGGGAGGGAAGAGGCTTCAGACCAACTCTACCAGATCAACTGCAATCTAACAGCCTTTTTTATCCCAGCTCCAGCAAAACTCACTGTAGAGCCAGTCGTGAGATTAAAAGCTTTTTTAAGTTGCTATCTTGGGAAATTTCTTTCAAGGAAATTACTACAAAGCCTTGTTTTAGTGTGTTCCCCTACTGTGAGTCCTACTGTGTTTTTTTAATAAGGAAAGCTACCCATCCATAGAGGTGTATCCTGTTCTCCATGCTTGAGTGTCTAACAGCAGGCACATACAATAGACACTGATGTTTTGCCTCTTTAATTTTCACTCCATAATGTTGGTGCCTGGTTCTCCTGACTCCACCTTTCAGAGCAGTTTAATTATGGGCATGCACAGAATTTTGAGAGGGGATTTTCAGTGATAATATTCAGATGTTAGGGACAAGTTTAATACAGAAAGATATCCAGATTTCTTCTTTTTTTTAACCATAAAATAAAATCCTTCTGTGCAGTTATCATGGGATGGAAAGTGAGATAATATTACCAAGGGAAAAAAAAATACTTCAAGGCTAAACCAGAAAATAATATAGAGATGCTTCATTTAGTCTTTAAAAGATGCTTCATATGGAGATGCTTCATACAGATATAGAGATGCTTCATATAGATATGGAGATGCTTCATTTTAGCCTTTAAGAAGACAACTTCATGCTGAATATGAAAGCATGGCAGATCCATCACCAAGCTTTCAAGCAAATAGGACACAGCCATAGGTTTCCACACTTAAATTCCCAACCAAATGGAAATAGCTCATGCCACTAAATTTATTAGCCTGAGGATTTTACCCCTGATTTTGATGAATTTTTTTCGATTGAGCCAAGCAGCTCCCTGAAAAAGGTTACTGTACCACTCAGATATCAGGCTTGGAAAGTTTTTTTTTTAATAATAACAGGCCAGGTAGAGGGTTATAAATGAGCCCTGCTCCATTGACTCCAGACAGGGTATGAAAATTGATTCAATGGAGCACCATCAGTCCTCACCAGCTGAGTATCTGTCCCTCTAATCACAGCTAAAAAGATTTTCTGAATCAATTAAAGGCTTGATGCCTTTATTCACTCACACACAATCCCTGCTAACAATGCCTTCATTTAAATCCTAACAAACTGAGTACACGCTCTGTCTGGTGCCATGGGTGCTGCTGGAGATTGAAATCCCCGCTCATCTCAAGGCTTCAAACTCTTCCCTCGTGGCTCACGTGGGCCAGGATCACACCTGACTGCCCCCAGTCCTGGCACCTTCCTTTGATGTCTGGCACAAAAATTAGCACAATCATTATTTTTGCCAAGGGGAGGGAGCACGAGCCACGCGAAGCAAACATGTACCTTTGCTGCCAGTGGGAGTACTTTAATTTCCAAATTACACCCATAAATAAATCAAGGTGCAGAAGCTGATAAATGAAAGATTATGAAAATAGTAATATCCCGCAAAATCTTGAAAGGCATCATAATTCCTCAAACAATTATCTTCTGTCATATTTGCGAGTAGCCCATGTAGTTCAAGAACAGAAAATACAAATGTGCTCCTTTAAAATTCATGAAACCACTCATTCTGTCATAAAAGCAGGCATCTTTCATGGCTACTTATTTCACACAGTCTCATAACTAATACTGACAGATACTTGGAATGCAAAAAAAAAAAGAGACCACTGGACAAAGAGCTCGAGCTGCTCAATTCTTACATTTTTATGCTTCAAATGGAAAACAAAATCATATATTATAGATGGCTCCAGAATTTCTGGTATAATTAAATCAAAATTTGTAGATAAAAATGAGACTGGTGGTGTAGTGCTCCCAGGATTGGGCTGTGCTGCATCCATGACAACAGGATGGAAGGTTGCTTTTAATAATNAAAAAAAAAAAAAAAGGAGCACTGGACAAAGAGCTCGAGCTGCTCAATTCTTACATTTTTATGCTTGAAATGGAAAATAAAATCATATATTATAGACGGCTGCAGAATTTCTGGGATAATTAAATCAAAATTTGTAGATAAAAATGAGATTGTACAAAGACTGGTGGTGTAGTGCTCCCAGGATTGGGCTGTGCTGCATCCATGACAACAGGATGGAAGGTTGCTTTTAATAATATTATCTTACATACCCACAGCTGAATGCTAATGCAGCTATACTGAGGAAATCAAGTTTCAGATCTGTATCCACTGAACTTACATCCACCAGGCAGGGACTTTAAAAGCCAGGCGAGCACACAAAGACCAATATTATAGCTCTGTCAACTCCCCAAAGGTCACAGATTTCAAAAGGTATACACAAATATTAATTGTCAGGTAGTTCTGTGCCGGGGAGCAGAACTGAGGCAGAAATCAGGTTTTGTGGCCATAATTCCCTGCCAATTCCAGTTTATAAAATGGAGGTGTGGAAGGAAGCAGGGAAGATTAACTGGGATCAGTTCATGTTCCCTGCACTGACACCTGGTGACGTGTCCCTTGTGAACGTCGTGTCAGGAAGGCTTTTCCCTCTTTTCCTCGCTGAAGGAGATGGAAAATGTGGGAAAGCAGCTGGGCAGCCTTGTTTTCCAACACTTCTATTGACCCAGCCTTTGGGCTGTGGTCTCCCCATCCCTGCAACTGTCCAAGGCCAGGTTGGAAGGGGGTTGGAGCACCCAGGGATAGTGGAAGGTGTCCCTGTCCATGGCAGGAGGTAGGACTGGATGGACTTTAAGGTCCTTCAAACCCAAACCATTCCATGATTCCATCCTGGCTGGGGGACAGACAGAGCTCCTGGTCCCTGCCTGCCCTGATCCTGCACAAGGAGTCTCTGCTTCCCTATGGGAATGAATCTCCATATCTGCCCAAGCTCCCTCTACAATCACCTCCAACTTCTCAATTCACCTCGTCCTGATTCAGTTACATTTTGCTGTAAAATCACATATCCACATTGAAGATACCTATTTTTGGTCACAAAATCATAAAAACATTTTTAAAAAATGCTGATTTACTTGAGGCCAACTGGATTAATATTCCCAAAATTGCAGAATTTTGAGCTGTCTTGTGAAACCAGGGCATCCTTCTTCCTCGGCGCCAACAAATTCAAAAGGGTTCTGTGAGCTCCCAGGAGAAGAAGTCCTCTCAAGCCTTGTTCTATCAGAAGTGACAACACTGATCCATCAGTATTCCAAGGAGGAAAACAGCCCCACCAAGGCTGGAGCCTCTCCTTAGCACTCAGGTAATTTTGACACCTTGCCCTACTTTTCCTTCTCCAACTCCCTACACTTCCAGGTGGAGAACTCCAAATTATTTGAGCTGCTGACCACTCTCCTAAAACAGGTTGTAACCTGCAGTTATCCAAATCCTTCTTCTTGATAAACCATCGGCTCGTGCCCAATTCGTTTTTAGATGCACTACAAAATTCTGATGCACTGCAGGAAATTCTGCATCTCTGGTGCTCTGGCTTTATCTCACACAGTCAAGCATGTGGACGAGTAAAAATGCCCTTTTTTTGTCTGAAAAAATTCTCAGAATTGCTGTACAGGAAATAGACGTGGTAAAATAAAGAATATATAAAGAAATCTTAAAAAAATAAAGATAATAAAGCAAACTGAGGCAACTGAGCCAAAATATTGAGAAGAGGCGCTTGTGAAAGCTTTGCAAGTCCGTCAAGATTTGCAGATCAAGTTCCTGGAGTGCAAACCCCTGCAGAAGTTCAGTTCCCAAAGGGTTCTTTTCCCTGTTTTTTCCTTTTTCTCCACAAACCCATGGCTTCAGTGGGGCAACAAAAAGATGCTTCATTTAACAAAGGCAAAAGGGGGCAACAAGAGTCACAACGATGAAAGCCTTGGCCTCCAAGTGGCAGAATGTCAAAAAAAGTTGTAACATTTCATGATGCTATAATTGAAAAAAGTATTAAGTTGTTAGTGGAAGTGTATTTAAGGGAAGCCCCACACGTGGATATAATAGAAAATTAATCCTCAGAGCTTAGAAAGTCCCTGAGGATGTAGAATCCATCATGAAGTTACCTCCTGTCCCAGATTTTCTTGTTGCTTGCCTCTGCTGACAACAGTTGTCTTTTCATTAGAGAACTTGATATCAATTTACTCAGACACCAGGGGCAAGAAAGGATTTCACTTCCTTCATCTGAAAGACACTGATGCACAGAATTAGGACTTTGAACGGATGCCAGAGTAAAGTACTGACACATTCTCAGAGCCCATAACCACAGGCGGCCTCAGCAAATGGTCCAAAGCCTCTCAGGGCTGCCCAGGCAGCCACGGCCCTCCCAAATTTCTGATGATTTCAGTAGAAACATCCTCCCTGATTGCAGAGATCTCCTTCCAGGCAGCTCCTGTTTCCAAACCAACCCCACAGAGAAATGTCCTGGATGTAAATGCCCTCCTGCAGACCATCCCGGAGTAATGGGTAAGGTTGGAGGCACCACTGGTGCCAACCTCCCTGCTCAGGCAAGGTCTTCCTGGAGCACATGGCACAGGGTTGTGTCCAGAGGGTTCTGGAATCCCGTCCTCCTGCAGCAGGGAGTGCAGGGAGTGACTGCTCCCAGTGCATTTTCGGGTTAAAATCCCTCAGAACTGGTTTGTCTCTATTTTAAGCATCAAATTAACTTAAGATGAAACAACAAAAAACCTCAAGAAGGGGGTCTACCTCCCCTAATCTGAAAATGGAGCTGGCTGCCTCCAGCTTCTCACAGATTCCAGAGCTGCAAGAGCCAGTGGGACAAAGCACCAGGAGAAGTGATGACCCAGCAGCAGGTCATCATAGAGATTATTCCCACCTGACTGGGCATCTGGTGAAAACTGAGCTTCACCCCAAGCTCACTGTGAAACTTTCCCACTTAGAAACGTTTTCAAAGGCTTT
Source organism: Cyanoderma ruficeps (assembly GCA_008694505.1). Lineage (NCBI taxonomy): Eukaryota > Metazoa > Chordata > Aves > Passeriformes > Timaliidae > Cyanoderma > Cyanoderma ruficeps. The sequence continues at coordinate 43,292 of VZDJ01000075.1, read as the reverse complement.
GACTCCTCCGTTTTTCAAAGCTTGTTTACACTGAGGATTTATCCCAGAAACCTTCACAATAAAGTGAGCTGCCTCAACAATAAAATTGCTGTGCAATGACTGGTCCTGCCCCTACAAGGGATCTGGTTTGGGTGCTCAGTGAGAGCCCAGTGGCCTGGTGACAGCTCTGGCAGGGGAGCAGCCCTGTCTGAGGCGTGGAGCTGCTCCCACTGTGCTTTCTGCTCACCCAGAGCTGGGCTCAAATGCAAAACTGACCCTGCAACCAAAGAGACTTGCAGCAAGCAGAGCTTGTGCTTGGTTACAGCCAGGAGCAGCCTAGATTGGACATCTAAAATTAGACAGGTGAATTTTTTCTCCTGAACATCTCTGCATCTTGATGGTGGAAGGTTGGAAAATGGAGGTGGGCAGCTGAGGGCACCAGAGGCAAACCCTCTGTTTGGCAGCAGCCACCAGAGCCTCTGTACTCAGCACATCCCTGACCTTCCCTGATCCCTCACACCCAGCACAGCCCTGTCGGGGTTTGGACTCAACCATGCCTCTAACAAGGCACAAAACCACGTTATTTTTATCAAGAGGCTCAGGGATCAAACTGAGACAAGCAATTTATTCCAACAGAAGCCAAGGCATCACCTGAGAATACTCGCATGGAAGGTTTCTCTCCGAAAGCAGGGAGTGAAAGGAAATGCAAAACCATCGGTTGTTGCTGTTCCTCCATCGTGTTTTACCATATTCCTTCGATGCTACAGTGAGGTTCCTCACCCTGAGCCCCCCTCTCAGGCTGGTAATTTGGTACAAGATGTTAAAATCAGCCTGAAAAGCTGTGAGACACCAGGCAGAGCTTCCCCTCAGCTCAGCTGTTCACTGCCCTCACCTCAGCTTCAGCAGAGACTGAGCACAAGACCCCCCTTTCTGCCCACAAGCCCCACTCTCCACCCATGGGGAAACTCTAAATACTCCTATTTTATTCCACAGTCACTTTGCCACATGGCAAGCACCCAAACCCGTTAATCCAGCCACAGATCATAACTTCTTGTTCTCACAAGCAGCCCTGATCCAGGATGGGCTCCTTGGCCGGGGGAGGGAGTGATGATCCCAGTAGCTGCAATAAAAATGCTCAAACCAACTTGATCTTTGCCATACTTGAATAATACTTGGGCATGCAGGGCTATAATAGGCTGAGTATTTTTATTGGATGTTTTCAAAACAGAGATGTGACCTGGCCGTGATCTTTGAGCGTTGATTTCAGCAAAATTCTGAGGTCACGTTGTTTACTAAATTTAAAAAAAAATCATAGAACAGTTTGGTTTGGAAGACATTAAAGCTCATCCAGTTTCAACTCCCCTGCCATGAGCAGGGACATCTTCCACTAGACTAGGTGGAAAAATCACATTCCCTCAGTCCAAGAGTTTTCCAGTTGTCAGCAGTTAATGCTCCTTCCAACTCAGGTACTCAGCTTTCATTTTAAATGATCTCTCCCACATTTTGTTCTTTTTCTTAAACAGATATTCCTGTTTTGACAAAGACATACCAAAAATCACCTGGATTTCTGTTAGCAGGACAGAGATTTTCAGACAGGGAGTTACAGGGGCAGAGCTGGCTGCCCGGGCTGAGGCTGCACTGAAAAATGCCCCCATAAACCTGACACTGGCATTGCTGCAGCAATGAAAATTCCAGCCAGACCCTGGGAACATGGAAATCCCCGGGTTCCTCATCTCCCGGTGCCTGCAAAACCAGGCACTTGTTGCCGGGAGCTTCTGCACTGCCAGAGCCCAGCCTTCCCCACCGCGTTCCTCTCCCGTTCCCTGGAAGCGAGCTCAGCTCAGCTCAACTCAGCCTTTGCTCGACGACTTCTGATACAGATTTCCCGTTTTTTCCCGATTTTCGCACGAATTTCCTGACAGGCTTTTTCTCGGCAGCGTTTGCAGGGTGGGCAGGGCTTTCCCTCCTCCTCCTCCTCCTCCTCCTCCCTGGCAAAGAGCCCATCTGGCATCCATGTGGCAGCTCTTGCTAAGCGGGATCTGGCGGAAAAGTGCCACATTCCCAGTGGCAACCCCGGCCGCAGCAGCACAAGGACACACAGGGAAATCGCTTCCAGACTATTTCATTTTCTTTATTTATTTTTTTTCCCCCCCCCGAAGTGCGGAGCATCTCATATCCATAAAATCGCATTTTCCCGCTATTCGCTGTGGGGACACTCGTTGCATGGGGCTGCAGGGATGCGTTTCTAAACCTCTCCAAAGGCTTAAGGTCTCGCCTAAACTTGGCTCAAGGTCCTGCCTAAGCTCAGCTCCAGCTGCAGCACTCAAGGGGCTCAACACTGATGAAAAGAGCAGGGAGAACGCATTTGCTGCACCAAGTTACCTCAGTTAAAAGCTGTTTGGGTTTAATCCGCCCCGTTTAGGACCCTTTGTGTTACAGGGAGAAGGGAGTCTATACAAACAGAGTTTTTTTTTTAAAAAAAAAAAAAGCATTGCTCACATTTTTTAAAAGTTGCCTTGGGCAGTTATAAGTTACATAAAGTTGCTCCTGTTCCTGTAGTAGTTGTGCCAAAGTTATCTGAGGTGACGGGCATAAAGTGGCAACTCCAAACTCGGGACAGAAAAGTTCCCAAATGGGGCCTTTTCACGTGCTCAAAATCAGAATATAACCAACAGCCTGAAAATTCAGACGCGGCTCCACAATTTCATAGCAATCGTGGGGATCATTCTAATATCTTTTGCAAAAAAAATATAAAAAAACCTTAGATTTAAGATCAGAACAATAACTTGTAGATAGCAGAGTGTGAAAGAAACTATTCTTGTTTCCAGTACTTGCAATCATGAATTTCACTTAGCTTGACACTTGTGTAATAATGTGAATATTTAGCTTTTCTGAGTATTTGTCCCCTAAACTCATGACTTCTAGAAATCCTTCAAAATCTATCACTTGAGAAAGAGAAGTTAAAATGGGAGATATTCTGGGGAAAATTACTCCCTTTTCTTAACATTCTTCTTCCCCCCACACACACATTCCCAATTTCCCACACACATCTTTAAGGCACTGCAATGCAAGTTTTCAGGAGCTAAATCTACGAGAGAAATCAAAAAGGAAGGCTATTTTAAAACAATCAAGACAAAAATAAAAGTCATCCTTAACTAAATACAATGGCAAAAAGTTGGACATCTTTTGTGTCTTTTATGAGCGACAGAGAGAGGAATGATTAAAAATGTACCAAGAGCCCTGAATGCCATTTTACTGTCATTTCCTTTGATTAACCTTCACCTGACCTCAATCCCTAAGGCAATTTCAGTTTCTTTTTGTTCTTTCATTTAAATTCTCCACTCCAGCAGGTGAGTACAGCCCCGTCACTGCAGATTGGGTTTGGGGGAGGATTGCACAGAAAATATTGTGGTGGTTTTTTGGTTTTTTGTTGGTTTTTTTTTTTCCTGGAGAATCGTTTGCAAAAACCTTAACAGGGACAATGCTGGGTCACATTTACTCCAAAAGTGGGATTTTTTTACAATCTCTGTGGAATTATAGAATGATTTTTTTCAGGTGTTAATTAAAACAGAATTGAACCAGTCACACCAGTTCCCACCAGTGCAGGAATTTGGTGCTACTGGTCCACCAACCATATCCCCACTGTACATCTGCAGTATCTGTTTCCACCTGATTTACAAATGTAGCATTCCCACAGGAATGGGGTGGGGGGGAAAAAAGCCAGCACGAATAAAAGCTTAAAAAATAGATTATAAACTCTCGGCAGAAGGAATGGACTCAGTGTTGGCACAGGAGTCTTACACTGCAATTTTTTCTTGCTTTAAAACTATTTTCCAACAGGTTTCATGATCTCAGGGGTTGAGCAGAAATCATGGAATGCTGCATACTTAGACTCTGCTCTTGAAGTGTTAATGGGATAATTTTAGAAACAGGACAAAGTGAGATTCAGCAAAAAAACCTACTTGATGGTCTTAAAGGTCTTTTCTAACTAAACATTTGCAGGATTCTCTATCTACAAAAATCCTGTAAGTTCTGTAAATTATGCTGGGTGATGAAATGTGGAGGAATTTTCTGACCTATTTACTACATCACAGACTGATTTAAGGGATAAACCATCCTCATCCATAGGAATTGATGTGATGCTGAGACTTCTGATGGCACATTTTTAATCTCTCAGCAAAAAATATGAGATTTAACAGTCAAATTAAGCCTAGAACCAAAGTGCTTAGTTTCAGCTTGTGCCACTGTACCAGCTTACTCTGGGATGAAGAGATTCTTCACCACAAGGACTCTGTTATCATCCCAAAATATATTTTATTCCATAAGCAGAAGTTATGGATTCAGTGTAGGCTTTGCTGTTCTCTGCTGTCAGCCCAGAGCGTGATCTGACTGGATTCATAACATCTCAGTCCCATGTCGTTCCCTCTAGAGGAATTTCAGGACAAAAAAAAATAAAATTGTCCCAAGCTGACACAAACATCAGCATTTCTTGCAAACCACCAGGCAAAAAAAGCTCAGTTTGGAGCAACTGAAATTTCTGTAGGGATGAATCATTTTGAAATGTTTCATTTCTTCTGGTCTTCCTAATTTTCATTTTCTTGCTACCTGTAGACAAAAATTGAGATTAAAAACAGACCTGTTGGGTTTCAGAATGATAAAATAGATGACCCTGGAAATTTCCAAACTCTGCTGTTGTAAGGAGGCGACTCATTAACTCTGATCCTCTCCTGGTCATGATTTTATTCTCCACAACCCGGCCCTTCCTGAGAACACGAAGAAGTTACGACAGAAAAGTCCCGTGGATCCCAGTCATGAACCTTTTATGATCTTAAATATTTCACAATATTCATAAAACACTTAATAGACCCTCTCAAAATCCAAGTTTCTTCACCTGCTCTTATCTGTGCTGCGTTTCCTTTTGCACTTCCGGACACGTCCAGCTCTGGGCTGTGTAATCCGGGATAAGTTCTGCCCAGTTTTCCATCCCAGCATGTGCACTGGGTTCTCCAGGAGCGTGTCCAGCTCCTGAGGGACAGAGGCACTCACCTGAGAGAGCACCAGAGGCTTAAGTGGAGGAACAAGGGGATGGGGAAGCGCCTCGGGGAGGGAGGTCAGGTGGAGGTTAATCGAAGGAAATGACAGTTTGATGGTATGCACGGCCCTGGAGATCACATGTGGGGGTTTTGTTGGGAAATATTTAACTGTTTTATCTCTGTTTAGGAAGAAAGCAAAGTCAAGTGCACGAAAATGCAGGAGAAGGCGTGGGTGCCCCTTAGCCTGGCACGGGTGGGATGCAAGCATTCCAGCTGGGAGGCAGAGAGAGACAAAAGGTGCCAGTTCCTCACTTGGTTCCACTTACATCAAAGATTTCTCCCCCATAAAACACAGCACAGTGGCTGGGGAGGCAGGGAAATTCAATAAACCTCTCATTTGCCTTGCTCCCATATTTATCCCAATATTTATTGCCCTTCTCCCAAAACAGGTGCTGCAGCTGAGAAGGGAAAGTTTGTGGAAGCCTCAAACTTATTTGCGTCCTGTAATAAACTTGGCTTGGCCACATTCCTGTTTTATTTATGTTTCCTTTCCAACAGCTTTTGTGCGCTCGGATTTTTACTTTCAGGAGTTCTTTCCAAACCTGATTTTAGGCTTGTGCTCAGGTGGAAAGAGATTTTCAAATATTGTCTCCTCAAGTAATTAATCATGAAATTTATTCTAGCATTCGTCCTCAATTAATTGGGGAATTAAACCAATACCACCTGACTGATCAATCACAAATACATAACACAGCCTGAATTCTGATTTCTACTTTTGATTAAATAAAAAAAACCCAATGAGTCACGAGAAAAATTCTGACAACTCTTTTTTCTCCATTCTTCCTACAGAATAAGAGGCAAAATTCACTGAGTGAATTATTAATTCTGAGTTATTCATCCAGCCCTACTAAAAACTAATCTGTTCCCTTTTTTTAAGCATCAAAAAGGTCTTTCAAACAGAGGTTGCAATAATGAAATATGGCAGCAGATCTTGAAACGTGCCCTCAGCCAGGCTGCAGATACGGAAAAGGTTATGGAACCAGAGTTATTAATCCCCATCACTCTGACAATTGATTTTGAACACAGTCTGTTGGAGTCTTTATAATGCAAGATCATAAATGTTCAGGACTAATTTATTGCTCTTTGTTCCACCTGGCAAAAACACACTGTCAGATTGAGTTGTGCTGGTGCAACGAGGCAGATGAGGATTTAAGTTGCATTTTGATCCACATTTGTGAAATTTTTTTTGCCATACCTGTGCGTGGTTAGAAGAAAAGGATTTAGAGACGTTCATGAAGGAGTTAAAAATGTCCACAAAGGAGCAAAAACCGAGGGTGAGGTGATGCTGTCCTTCACAAGTGGGAAAGGTTTGTGCAAATAGTAGCGTATGTGAAATTTAATGGGGAAAAGTCCCCGTTTGAATTTGTCAGTATTGATATTTTTGGTTTGCACCCTGTTCCCTGGTATCCCTCAGACTTCCATAAGTAAACATGTAAAAACATTTGCTTTATTCACATGTTGACTTCCACGCCAGGCAAGGACTCCCCCCACACCAATGAGGGAGGAACAAAATCTTCCATCCACTGTGGCTTTTCCCTTTTTTTAATCAGCAGTTTTAAAGCCTGAACCAATTCCATTTTTTCTGAAAATTCCTCAGCTTGTCTCCTCTGCTGGCAGTGGTGGCAACCACTCCTGCCCATGCCAGGGAAGGGCCAACCCCAAAGAGGGACAAGTCAGGAAAGGAGGGGACAAGGATTCCCTTCACAGGGACATAAAACACTCATTTGTAGAGATTAAGGGTCTTTTAACCATCAAAAAGAATACATTACAAGAAAGCTCATTTTAATGATAAAATCCTGTCCCACAGACCAAGAATTCCATAAAGGGTGAATTACAAGTCTTCCAAAGACAGACCTACAGAAGCAGGGAACTGAAATACAAAAAATAGTGATGGGGGAAGAAAAATAAAGGAGCGTTTCCACATCAAAAATGCTCCTATCCCAACGTCTCCAAAGCATTTTTCCTCAGTAGAAAGACAAACTTGTAAAATTGCCATTCTTTTCAAAGTAACCACACAATACTTCTTTAATAACACTTTTCCTTCTTACGGATTTTACAGTCCAAGAATATAAACTTCATCCTTCCATTATCTGGGTGCAGAATCATTTAATTGTCCTGGCAAGTTTATTCCTTTTGAATTCTTATTTTTACCACAATTGTGAACTAGGAGAGCCGTGGCTGCATGCTAAAACTGCTGCATTCAAGACTTGTAGGCATCTGTATGATATTGAAATTAATTTCCAGTATAAAACAGTTAACAGAATAACCCTAGATAAAGGCAAATATAATATTAATTCCGTTCTTTTTGTTGGCAATGTTGTAAAGTCCATTGCTCAAGTAAAGAGCACTTTGCTGAGCCAGATACAAATTAATCTTAACATTCTTCTTCAAATAGAATTTTAAAAGTCAAGTAAAGGCTGCAGTGGCTTTGAAACATTTCAGTGATTGTTTTAATTACCTATCACAGAGCTGTGAGACTGCAGAGGGAGGGGTGCAGAGGGAAGGGAGAACAACACCTGGCTTATTAACAATCATTTTTTTCTGACATAAAGAGGAAAAAATATTTTCCAAGCCCTCAGACCAACAAAAAGCTCAACAGAGTCAACACAGATCGGGGTTTTGTCAGTGTATTAATGTCGTGATTTTATCCTGGACTACGTGTTCTTATTCTGTCAATAACAACTTTCGCTGTTAAATCGCCAAACATTAAATATATGAATTCTGACAGCTTTAAAGCTCGTTTTTCCACCCAAAGCTGATGCACACGTGGGGCTTCTTTCCAGGGTCTGGCTCTACAGCAAATAAAAGGTCGCTTCACTTTTACCGCAGCTACACGGAAAAAGAAAAAAAGTACATTTTTTTTTTGTCATTCCAGGCCCTAAATAGAATTGGAAGCTGGAGGTTATTGGGACTCCTGCTGGCCTTTGACACCCAGCACCTCGGGAATCAGCAGTGCTGGGGGAGGAAAAAAAAGCCCCCTCAGATGCAGAGTTGTCATCCCCACCCTCCATCTGCGTCCGCGCTGGGAGGAAGTGCTGACCCCATCATTCCACCGTAAACACTGCCGGAATCAACAACAACAAGTCCAGAAATGAGAAAGGAAACAGAGTGTCAGGAGTCAGGTCAGCCCATTTTATTTGCACATGTGTCAGTAAAGATAGAAGGAATCGCTGAATTAAATTAAATCAAAGCAAACCTGCTAATTAAAACAGCTAAAATTATGTTTGTGAAGATGTGTGACTGGTTTCCTGCTTATCTGCAAATAAGCCTCCCCATAATATAAACATGTTTCTATCTCCACTTCATTTATAATAAGTCTTTAGGCAGATTGTAATTAGTATTTTGTGTTTTTAATAGAAGATCCATTGTGCTGCTGGAGCAATATTTTTTCTGACCATCAAAATACTGATTATTTCTGCATCAGTCTCAAGGGTTCTCACCTGTTCTTCTCAAGCTGGTCAAAGTCTTGTATCCAATTTATCAGAATCAAATTGGGTATTTGTCTGAACACCATCATCTTCAGAACATATTGCTTGCATTCAACTCCACCTACAAGGGAAACCAGGAATTATTACCAGTTCTGCTTGAATTTATCCTGTAGCTGGATTTTCATTCAACATTTAAAGAATGGTCATTATAGGGAATAGAAAAATGAAGGCAAACAGAAGTTTTGAACGTAAAAAAATGGACCTATTTACAAAAATCAACTTTTTTGTTTCTCTTTTACTTATTCCCAAGTTTGCAGTGCATAATTTTATACAAACCCAATTACATAGCTCAGTGATTTACTGGCAAAGCTGGCCAGGAGGAAATTATCTGGCTTTAGCTAATGTGTGTGCCTATTTACAATCAAAACAAACCCAGGGAAAATTGCAAAATGGCCACAGAGAGAAAAAAAACAAAAAACCCAGTCACGTCAGAAATGCACCAGAGGTGACACAGTTTGCAAGCTGAAAAATGTTCACCTTGCATTTATTATTTCACTAGATGAGCAACAAACTGTGGTTATGGTACAGATTCAGCCTCTCAGATCATGCCCTGGTTATTTATCCCAGCATTTACCTTGAAGCCTGGCTGGGGTCTCAGTGGTTTGGAAAGTGTGATCTTTTGTTTTTGCCCTTTCCATCATCTTTTTAGGGATTACTTTGCACAGTTGCGTGGGCTCTGTTCACCGGGATTGCTCAGCTGTTTACAGCTCTGCTGCCTCTGGAAAGGTTTTGGGATGCAGGTTGTGGGATGTAGATTTTGGATGAAGCTTTTTTGATGAAGATTTTGGGATTCAGGTTTTGGGATGCAGGTTTGGGCATGCAAGTTTGGGGATGCAGGGTTTGGGATGGAGGTTTTGGGATGCAGGGTTTGGGAAGCAGGCTTGGGAAGCACTGTTTGGGAAGCAGGGTTTGGGATTCAGGTTTAGAATACACCATTTTTAATGAAGGTTTTGGATCCAGATTTGGGGGTGCAGGTCTGGTGATGCAGGTTTAGTGATGCAGAGTTTGGGAAGCAGGTTTAGGAATGCAGGGCTCCAAGGCCACAGAGCTGTGAAAATGTAAATTCCTAGTAAACACCATGGGGGAAGGAGTCTGTGATTGGACAGAGAGTTAATGGTTCCACATCCCAGTAACGGGGACTGAATAAATTTTGGGAACTTGGAGATGAAAATCATAACCAGTAACACTGCAATAACATCTGGGTGTTATTTGTGTTGACAAATCCTATGGGGTTTGTTGCTGAAACGTTTCTAACCCAACACAGAATGCCTTGGGGGAAGCACAGGATCTTTTTGCATTCACAGCAAATGAAATTTCTAAGGCAAAAATATAAACCAAACATTTACAGTTTTTTTAACCACACCACAAATAATTTCAGATTATTGCATAATTTTCCCTGGCACTTGGCACTACTCTTCAGTCCAAGATTTTGCTGGATGTGGCCCAGAGTTGATTTACTCACTCACCTCCAAGCAACAGCTTCCTAAAAATACAGTAAATTGCAAATATACTAAACCCCAAATTTTGCTGTAATTGCATGTGCCGGCGCTAAGTCCTGCATCAATAGGAAACCCCACTGGTGTCAGCAGGACTTGTGACAACACAAGATTTCCCTCCCTTCAGTACAGCCCTGAAACTGGTGATCCCGGGTGAGCATATTTGAGTAGTGTGGATTATATGTGATTAAACAGATTTGGATTAAATCACAGCAATGGTTGTCTCCTCGAGAACACCCTGTCGGGACCACACTGACTTGCAGCAATCAAGGTGACCTTACAGACTTTTACAATCCAGAGCAAACTTTGAACAACTTCAGTGAAAAGGGTTTTTTCCCCTTTTAGCTCTACAAAGATCGGGTTGCAAAGTGTAAGGAGTTAAAAGGCTGCTGTCCTGATGAAGAGTTTTCACGCTTTAAAATTATGATTCAGGTGATAGAGAGGATTTTTTTCTTGCAGGGGAAGCCAATCTGAGCTCAGCTCCTCGAGCTCTGTTTCGTTCATCAAGATGGAAAACACGGCTGCCTATGCCTTGTCCTAACATGCAGGAAAATTCAAATAAAGGAGAACAATGCCTGAATACAGAAATCCACCAAAATGCCACCACATCCTAGCTCACCCTCCACTGGATCACTTCACTATCTCACTTAAGTTTTAAAAAATATCCCTATGAAACATTGCTTTTTATTCCTATGGTTGGTCTTCATTTAACCCAAAAATAAAATCTATAATGGCTTACATAAATGTGCAGTAGGATTAACCATGAACGACAGAAACTGGTTTCTTCCTCTCTGGAGGACACAGCTGAGAGCAGAACTTGGTGAAACAACCCTCTACAGTAACTTCCAGCCCAGCAGAGCTAAAGTCGAACTCCAAATGCTTCACACAATTCCAGTATTCTGGAATTCTTCAATACTTCAGCAGCTTGGGAGCATCTGCCCCGTGGATGCTGATACACAGCCTCATATCTAATACAGGGAACTTTTGGCAAATGCACCCAAAGAGGTCATGAGGGAGGGAGGAAAAAAAGGCCTAATGGATATAAAAAGGCCCAGGTTGCCAAATTCTGAGGGTTTGGCAGAATAACAGAGATAAAGTAATCAGCAGCACAGCTTTCCTGCACTGAGGCTTTCTGAGTTTCATGCAGAACCCCGTGTCTGGCTCCTCTGGATTAAGCAGCCTGGGAGTTCCTGGATCCATAGATAACATTGAAGAGAGAAGAGGAGAACAAGGGAAAAGTAATGGGAACACTTTTTGTGAAGTTTGCTTCAAGTAATCCAGCAGCTCAAAAAGGCTTTTAGCCTAAGATACTTTATAAAATTTTCCAAAGGCTTGGAAAGGCTTGGGGGTGGGAAGCTGTTATATAATCCCTTAACACCTCCAAGAGTTTGTGCTGCTTTCCCTCCCACATGGACACTGTAGTAAACATTATGCTCTGAACCTCTGGATTCATATTTGAGCTGAAAGACTTGGCTTGAGCAGCCAAGCTGTGGTGAAGCCACAGGTCTGGAAACTTCCTCCCCTTTAACATCCATCCTCTCCCACCCTGTCCTCTCCTCCACCAAGGACATTTTTAGTAAGATTGCTCTGCAGCTAATTACATTGCCATGGCATCCAAGCACCACACAGTCACGAGACCTTCTTCTTTTAACAGCCCTTGGGTTTGCAGAGAGGAGCTCATGGGGAAACATCCCTATATTTGGAGAGCTGAGGCACCAGGNATTCTGAAGCCAGGGGTTGGCTGCCTTTCTCTGACGCTAGCTCGGGGTCGGTGGGCAAAGCAGTTAATTGCATACTTTGAATGACAGAGAGGATGAGCTTGATAAAATAAGGTATCAGACAGAGCAGAAATATTATGCATACAGTGAAGAAAGCTACCTCTTTCTACCAGGCTCCACTCCCAAAAATCTGTTCCTACCAAGAGGCGTTTAAGGTGGTGTCCCATTTCTGGACTGGGACATGAGCCACCTTTCTTATTTCTGCAGCTAGATCTCTAATAGTTTTCCTATAATCATCAATTTCCATATAGCATTCTGACTCGTTGAATTTTCCACACACACCTCCTTTTTCAGCCAATAAGTAATCTAATGCTACTCTGTTTTGATAGACATATGCTCTCATTTGGGTGTGTTGTCTGGCTAATAATTCCAATGCATCTGAGGTATGACTTAAAACTATTTTCACTACTGCTTGAAACAGTATTAACAGTATTAATCTATTCAATAAATATATAGGAGTCCTATATCCCCAACTTCTATTTTGAACTCATGTGGCTGGCCCATAATATTCTATGATTCTTTCTGTGGGCTATTTATCCTCCCCCCTCCAAGTGTGGCTTCCCCCTGCCAAAGGAAGTATCTTCCTCAACCTCCTTTTTCCTTCCATTTAACATTTAGGTTTCCCAGGTTAGTAATTTTTCAAGCTTTCCAGGGACTGGTAAGGATTGGCTCCAGGGCCCTCATATTAGCACAAATCAAATTTTTTCATTCACATTTTTCAGATTTTGTCTTACCCCAATAACCTGCGGGGGTTTCGGGTTTCCAAGTCTTAGTTCTCTGATCTGAATTCACTGTCCAGGTAGAAATGTAAGGGGTATACCCCCACTACCTTGGTGAAATCCTTTTTCCTTCTCTACTTATGCAGAGGCTTCCAATAACTTGCTGGTCCAGAATCCATCCCTCTGGTCTCTGTAAAACCTTTGAGATCTGCTTGTTATTCTATTTCAGCAATTGCTCTGGAGCCAAGCTTTTACCTTTCCAGGGCCACTTTTCGGCTTATTTTAAACTACCACAAATTCAACAGTTAGACAAACCTAACTCAGTAGCTATTTCTTGCATTAAATCTGGCAGGCCCCAATCCTTGTATTGTTTCTCTAATGGGTCATAATGCTCTCTGAGGGATTTCAATCGCTCTTCTTCCATTCTCCTTTTCCTAGCCTCAGCTTCTTGTCTTTTCAAGTCTTCTGACACTTGTTTAACTTAGTTTCAGGGTCTAGTCCTTCCCTATTCTTAGAAAAACAATAGGTTTGACGATATTGCATACAAATTCTGTCACCATTACTTTTAAGGAGATCTAGCATTATAGGTTCAGTACCGATAGGAGATTCATCATATTTTAAATTCTTACCTAGCCAATAGGTCTTTTCTCCTATAATACACATTTCCAGCTATTTGGTATTATATCACAATTTAACTGCCTGTCCTTAGGGATTGCTTCTGGGCTGTGGCATATTATTCCCCTGTCCAATTCACATAATTTATCGTTAGTGCTGTTGAAGGTACAGTACCCTTTCTCTTTACCTGGCTGACAGTCATGCTGGGCTTGGTAGGCCAATCCTTTCCTGGTTACTTGCCCCTCCAGGGTTGTCTGCAGGCATTGCTCACATTCAGGTGTGGGGTTCTGCCCCGGCAGATCCCCTACGTGCATTCCGTGCATTCCAGCTGTCTGGCACCCTACTAGGCTCAGGACCATCAGGATTCCCCACAGGTGTACTTCTCTGCCCTTGCCTTGCGCCCACTGGGTTGCGACCAGTGGCGAGGTAAAGAATCTTCTCCGCAGCAGGTGTATTCTTCAGGGGTTCCACAGCTGGTCTGGACTGCATACCTCCTTTTAAAAGTGCCCCGCCTTAATAATTTGACTGTGTCAGCCCTGTGGGGTACCTTGTTTGTCCTTCAGCACTTGATAGCCAGGACTTGTGCCTTTGCATCCAATTTTTCCTACCCCCCTTTTTTGTATATTAGATACCACTCTGGAGAAATTAGCTCCAGCAAACCCAATAGAATAGCAAGCACTAAGACATGGCTAGTCACTCTAAGCACTTAGTACACAATCCCTTAGGCTGGTACCTTCCCCTGCACTGGGTAACCTAGATTTATTTATAATATACACACTTAAAATGAAAAAACATTTACAATCGTATTTCAGACAACTTATCTGATCCTTGGTCACTTATAGTGATGCTGTAGTCTAAGTCTTCTGGTGAGGAGGACACCTTCCACTCCGGTGTGTCATTCTGATGCTTGATCCTTTTTGCTTGTGATGCATGAGTCTAGTCTTTTTCTGCTCTTTTGATTAGTCCTCTATTCGGGGGTGCTCCACCGGCATCTTGTGTTCATACGGCGTTTCATACAGCACCTCAAAAGGTGACAGTTCAGCCTCAAAGTGAGGCATAGTCTCGATGTTCAGCTGAGCTAGAGGGGAGACACTCTACCAAAGACATTTTGTTTTTCAGCATTAGTCTAGAAATTTGTGCTTTTAAAGTCTGATTCATTTTTTCCACTTGTCTCGTGCTCTGGGGTTGCCAGGAGGTGTGAAAGCTCCACCTGATCCCCAGGGCATCTCTCAATAGTTTAATAATTTTTGAAGTAAAGTGTGTCTTGATCAGAATCTATGATTCATTATCCCATTCCTAGGGATGATTTATTCTAATAGAACTTTAGGCACCATTTGGGCAGTGGCCCAGGCACTGGGAAAAGCTTCCACCCAATGGATTAATTTATTTACCATAACCAGCAAGTACTTGTATCTTCCTACCTTCCTTTACACCCCAAAAAAATTCTTAAAAACTGTTCTGCTAAAGCCTGTGCCCCCCCAATGAGTTTGCTGGTGTAGCCTTTTTAGAATTTCTCTTGTGTATTCTCTGGGTAATAGTTCTCTCCCATCTGGCAATTTCTACCTATTGTTTTCCAATCTTCCTTCTATTTTCTGATAACCTGCTATCTCCTCAGGAGTAGGTTGGGGAGAGTATTCTAGAGTTTTACCTTCCCCCACTTCTGGAGTGTTTGCCAATAACAAAGCAGCATTCTTTGCCTCCCGGTCTGCCCAGTTATTTCTATTGATTCTGAATTGTTTCTCTGTCTGATGATTCTTAACATGTACAATAGAGATAGCGTATGGTTCTCTGATAGCCTCTAAAATTTGCTTTATGATTTCTCAGTGAACCAAACCTTTCTCACGGGTGCAACTCAATCCTCTCTCTTCCCAAAATTCTCCAAAAAGTGTGAACCACACCAAAAGCATATTCAGACTTTTGCTTCCCCTCTATTACTCTAGATGAAGAATCCACAAACCATTTTTTTTCCCTTCTTCTAATTCTTCCTCCTCCAAATCAGGCCTTACCTTCGTCTGCAATTCCACTATTTGTACAATCATGCATAATCCCTTCTGACACTTCACCAAACAAGAACTGAACTGGATTTTGTGCAGAGGTGACTCACAGTTCCAATTTCTGAGGAGTGGATCAAAATAGCTTCATATTTCAGAAGCCTTGCATCTGTGAGCCACTTATGAGCCTTTTGCTGCAGTATGTCTCTCACATTAGGCGGGGAGAAAACTACTAATAGATCCTAAATGTTACCTTTTTAGCTTCTTCCACCAGTAAAGCTACTGCTGCAATGGCCTGCAGGCATGCTGGCCATCCTCAACTCACAGGCTCTTCCCATTGAAAGGCAAAGTAAACCCTGCTTTCCTCAGCCAGAGGGCAAGTCCAGAAAGCATCCTTTAAATCTATCCGATTTAAAGGGTATAGGGGTTTGCCACAAGGAATTTGATCCTGGTCCTTTCATTTTTGATAGCCAAGATAAGGATGTTGTGCTTGGATATGCACGGTTCCAGGGTTCTCCTTTTCACTAAATCATCTAGTTTCAAGCCTCTTTTCCTCTCCATTGGACTGAGGTACTGTTTAATCCTGATTGGATTCTTAGGTTTCTCTGTTTCCATTTGAATCGGGTCTATTTCCAACCTCCTCACTTCCTCGGAAACATACCACACCTTTGAAAACTAAAGGCCTTGCCCATCCCCCCTTCTGGGATGCAACTCTGCTGTGGCTTGGTCCTCACCTTATCTACAATGTGGGATACAAAAAAGGCCCGGGACCGCCCTGCCCCACGGTGCGAACAGTGGCTCCCGGTGAAAGACAGGCCGCTCCCAGGACATTCGGTGGCTCCGCCACGAGCTTTGCACCCAGAACAGACAGAATTCTTAAATTTGCAGAGTTATCTGTGGTCTCC
>VZDJ01000075.1:0-26322 GCA_008694505.1 Cyanoderma ruficeps | reverse complement strand
GGGGGGGGGGGGGGGGCTGCTCCCATCCTCCTTTCTCTCGCCTTCCTCAACCTTCCTCTTTTCTTTCTTCTTAGGGATAACCCTTTCTGACTCTCACCGCACAGGGAATTCTCCTTTCCAACAACACGACACAATAACACAAATGTACTCTACGACTAACACATCTTTGAGCTACACACTTCTGCCCACACAAAAACAACAGACAAAGACTAGCATTTCTATATCCACTCATTGACTTTCCTCTACAACTGGACAACACAAAACCAGGCACTCCTCTCCTTTAGGTCTCTTGTTAATATTTATTCATGGGCATCGCATAACTTCAGGTACCTAGCCAAAACCTTAAATGCTTTTGGTTTTTCTGTATTTCTTCTGGTTTTTACTGTAAATAATTTAATTTCTGCTCTTTCTCCAAATTTCTTCCTAAGATTTTGCCACAAACTGAGTTTTTCCCCTGACATTCCCCCAAAACCTTGCTAAGATTTTTCCCCCGAGGCACAGCTTCCCGAACACCCTGAATTATTATATTCCTTAAATCGATCATACTACGTGGACCCTCCTCGGTCTGAGCGTTCCACCTGGGATCTTGGCTAGGCCACTTCTGCTCCCCCCTGTCCCCTTGGGGATTCCGACGTTCCCAATCCTGAATACCTGCATGCCTCATCATTTCTCTTTCCTCGGTGTTAAACAATGACTTCATTATCGAGGCGAGGTCCTAATACCTGTATATACTAGTGCCAAGGAACTCATCCAGTCTCTCAGCTATTCCAAGAGGATCATCCATCAGTTTTCCCATTTCCTTCTTAAAGGCTCTCACGTCTCCTGTGTTAATAGGGACATTCACGCAACCTATAACCCCCGGTGCCGTGGGAACTTCCTTGAGTGGGAGGAGATGATGGCCACCGTCCTCACTCTCGTTCCCATCGTCATCGAGCTTCTTAGCTCGGCGCCTTTGTCCGAAGGGGTGAGTACAAGACTCTGGCATGGGATGCTAGCTTTTTGTATTTAAAGCTCTGCTGACTCATGTTTCAAATGTCCCAAATACAGGCCAGATTAGGTGTTTACTTATTCCCCTTCCTCCCCAAACTTCTGTGCAATAATATACTATCGTTTCCTTAGACAGTCTCTTCCTCTGAGGACAATTTGCCCAACTTTGTAACATCCATCCCAGTGGGCTTTCCCTCGGTATTTCCAGTATATTTTCCTCCTGCTTGGGTTCATTATTTTCTTTGCCCTTTTTCAGGGTTTTACTGTTTTCCTGACCCATATTACAACTTTCTGACTTACCTTCTTCCCTGTCCGGCTGTGTTTGGCCTCTGGCTCCTGTGCCCTCAGGCCTATTATTCTCTTCCCTTTTACTTACCAGTTGTTCAGTATCCCCAGCGTACTGGCCCCCCAGTGAGCTGTCTGTGGGTTTTCTGAGGGGGACTTCCCCTGACTCTCTCAGTAAGTTTTCCCGGGGCTTCCCCAGCCTGCAAGCTAAAAGGTTTACCAGTTCCCGAACTCACAAGGACGTACCCTTCCCTTTTAGCTTTCCCGTGGCCGACCCCCTGAGCCTCCCCTGGCCCAGAAGTTGCCAAATGCAGGGAATGTTATTTTTCTGAATCCGTTCGCTTCCCTCTCAACCGACCGTTTCCCTTGCGGGAGGACGGGACTGCGGCTATGTCGAGGTCCACACATGTGTTTGTGAAAAATTTCATGTCTCTTACACGCATTCAGCCACACCTCACTCAACCACGAATACTTACAGCTCCTTTTCTTTGTGGAGTCTTCCTGCACGTAGAATTTTGTGAGTGAAAAAGTTTTAGCCGCGGCTCAGGGACAGCCCCTTCTCCTGGGCTCCCTCAGAGTTATCAACTCGTGATTTGGACTCGAGTCCTCTCCTTTATCGTGGCTTGTCTTTTGGCTCAAAAAACCTTTTTTCTGTTTGTGTTACAATCAGTCTCACGGAGTTTTCCTACACTGTCGGACCTCTAAAAATTAGCGGGGTGCCTCCCAAGCAGCATGGAGTACTTGTGAAAATAATCCGCAATTGTATCACGTCGGGGTTTCACCAAGTCTGTTATAAACCAGGTGAGACAAATTGTAATTAAAGAAAAAAACAAAATTTATTTTCGCGTGACAGCGAGTACGGAAACAAATCAAAAAAATCACAGCCACGATAAAGACCAATTCGATCCCGGGAATCAAACGGGATGAACACGAGACAGGCCTCTATCGTACCTGCCTCCCCTTCGTTCACAAAATCCCACCACCAAAGGTCCAGTTTTTATACATTTCAGTTCCCCTCGAGGCAGGTTTTCCTTTGTCCAGTTGTCCGAGTATTGATATTCATCGGTCTCCTTTTGGGATTCCGATTTTTCCGAGTGGGTTTTCAGGGGAAACAGAAAAGATGTCTGAGTGACCATTGCAGACCATATTCAGTCTCTCGGGCAGATGTTTCGATCGTTAGGCATACTTGCTGGCCCATTTCCAGAGGAGCCACATCCATTAATGTGCTGATCTCCTAAATCTTCCCCTGATCTGCCCCTCCTCGTCTCGGATTCCTTTGGTGAACTGTTTTTACCTGCTTTTAAATCATTTTATTTTTCAGGCACAAATTAATACACAGAGCTTATTCACAACAGTATCATAAAATGTTACAACTTTTTTTGACATTCTGCCACTTGGAGGCTAAGGCTTTCATCATTGTGACTGTTGTTGCCCCCTTTTGCTTTTGTTAAATAAGGCATCTTTTTGCTGCCCCACTGAAGCCATTGTTTTATGGAGAAAAAGGAAAAAACAGGGAAAAATACCGTTGGGAACTGAACTTCTGCTGGGGTTTGCACTCCATGAGCTTGATCTGCAAGTCCTGACGGACTTGCAAATCCTTCACAAGTGCCTCTTCTCAATATTTTAGCACAGTTGCCTCAGTTTACTTTATTATCTTTATTTTTTTAGATTTCTTTATATATTCTTTATTTTACCATCTCTATTTCCATTCTATTTTCCTCTGAGAATTCTTTCAGACAAAAAAGGGCATTTTTACTTGTCTATATGCTTGACTGTGTGAGATAAAGCCAGAGTGCCAGAGCACCAGAGATCCAGAATTTCCTGCAGGGCATCAGAATTTCATAGTGCATCTAGAAATTAATTGCTCAGGATATGAGCCAATGGTTTATCAAGAAGAAGGATCTGGATAACTACAGGTTACAACCTATTTTAGGAGAGTGGTCAGTAGCTCAAATAGTTTGGAGTTCTCCACCTGGAAGTGTAGGGAGTTGGAGAAGGAAAAATAGTGCGAGGTATCTGAAAATGACCTGAGTGCTAAGTAGAGACTCCAATGTTGGTGGGGCCGTGTTCCCCTTTGGAACACTAATGGATCAGTGCTGTGGGGTCACTTCTGGTAGAACAAGGCTTGAGAGGATTTCTTCACCTGGGAACTCATAGAACCCTTTTGATTTTGTTGGCACCGAGGAGAAAGGATGCCCTGATTTCACAGGACAGCTCAAAACTCTGTAATTTTGTGAATATTAATCCAGTTGCCCCCAAGTAAATCAGTATTTTTGAATGTTTTTATGATTTTAGAACCAAAAATAGGTATCTTTAATGTAGATATGGGATTTTACAGCAAAATGTTACTAAATCAGGACAAGATGAATTGAGAAGTTGGAGGTGATTGTACAGGGAGCTTGGACAGATATGGAGATTCCCATGGGAGAGCAAAAGCTCCTTGTGCAGGCACAGGGCAGGCAGGGACCAGGAGCTCTGTCTATCCCCCAGCCAGGATGGAGTCATGGAATTGTTTGGCTTTGAAGGACCTTAAAGCCCATCCAGTTCCACCCCCTGCCATGGGCAGGAACACCTTCCACTATCCCAGGTTGCTCCAAGCCCTGTCCAGCCTGGCCTTGGACACTTCCCAAAGGCTAGGTCAATAGAAGTGTTGGAAAACAAGGCTACCCAACTGCTTTCCCACATTTTCTATCTCCTTCAGTGAGGAAAAGAGGGAAAAGCCTTCCTGACACAATGTTCACAAGGGACACGTCACTGAGTGTCAGTGCAGGGAACATGAATTGATTCCAGTTGATCTTCCCTGCTTCCTTCCACACCTCCATTTTGTAAACTGGAATTGGCAGGGAATTATGGCCGCAAAACCTGATGTCTGCCTCAGTTCTGCTCCTTGGCACAGAACTACCTGACAATTAATATTTGTGTATACCTTTTGAAATCTGTGACCTTTGGGGAGTTGACAGAGCTATAATATTGGTCTTTGTGTGCTTGCCTGACTTTTAAAGTCCCTGACTGGTGGATGTAAGTTCAGTGGATACAGATCTGAAACTTGATTTCCTCAGTATAGCTGCATTAGCATTCAGCTGTGGGTATGTAAGATAATATTATTAAAAGCAACCTTCCATCCTGTTGTCATGGATGCAGCACAGCCCAATCCTGGGA
Organism: Cyanoderma ruficeps; assembly: GCA_008694505.1. Lineage (NCBI taxonomy): Eukaryota > Metazoa > Chordata > Aves > Passeriformes > Timaliidae > Cyanoderma > Cyanoderma ruficeps. Next base: position 21,891 of record VZDJ01000075.1, on the reverse strand, counting down.
GCACTACACCACCAGTCTCATTTTTATCTACAAATTTTGATTTAATTATACCAGAAATTCTGGAGCCATCTATAATATATGATTTTGTTTTCCATTTGAAGCATAAAAATGTAAGAATTGAGCAGCTCGAGCTCTTTGTCCAGTGGTCTCTTTTTTTTTTTGCATTCCAAGTATCTGTCAGTATTAGTTATGAGACTGTGTGAAATAAGTAGCCATGAAAGATGCCTGCTTTTATGACAGAATGAGTGGTTTCATGAATTTTAAAGGAGCACATTTGTATTTTCTGTTCTTGAACTACATGGGCTACTCGCAAATATGACAGAAGATAATTGTTTGAGGAATTATGATGCCTTTCAAGATTTTGCGGGATATTACTATTTTCATAATCTTTCATTTATCAGCTTCTGCACCTTGATTTATTTATGGGTGTAATTTGGAAATTAAAGTACTCCCACTGGCAGCAAAGGTACATGTTTGCTTCGCGTGGCTCGTGCTCCCTCCCCTTGGCAAAAATAATGATTGTGCTAATTTTTGTGCCAGACATCAAAGGAAGGTGCCAGGACTGGGGGCAGTCAGGTGTGATCCTGGCCCACGTGAGCCACGAGGGAAGAGTTTGAAGCCTTGAGATGAGCGGGGATTTCAATCTCCAGCAGCACCCATGGCACCAGACAGAGCGTGTACTCAGTTTGTTAGGATTTAAATGAAGGCATTGTTAGCAGGGATTGTGTGTGAGTGAATAAAGGCATCAAGCCTTTAATTGATTCAGAAAATCTTTTTAGCTGTGATTAGAGGGACAGATACTCAGCTGGTGAGGACTGATGGTGCTCCATTGAATCAATTTTCATACCCTGTCTGGAGTCAATGGAGCAGGGCTCATTTATAACCCTGTACCTGGCCTGTTATTATAAAAAAACCTTTCCAAGCCTGATATCTGAGTGGTACAGTAACCTTTTATCAGGGAGCTGATTGGCTCAATTTAAAAAAATTCATCAAAATCAGGGGTAAAATCCTTGGGCTAATAAATTCAGTGGCATGAGCTATTTCCATTTGGTTGGGAATTTACGTGTGGAAACGTATGGCTGTGTCCTATTTGCTTGAAAGCTCAGTGATGGATCCGCCATACTTTCATATTTAGCATAAGGTTGTCTTCTTAAAGACTAAAATGAAGCATCTCTATATCTGTACGAAGCATCTCCATATGAAGCATCTTTTAAAGACTAAATGAAGCATCTCTATATTATTTTCTGGTTTAGCCTTGAAGTATTTTTTTTTCCCTTGGTAATATTATCTCACTTTCCATCCCATGATAACTGCACAGAAGGATTTTATTTTATGGTTAAAAAAAAGAAGAAATCTGGATATCTTTCTGTATTAAACTTGTCCCTAACATCTGAATATTATCACTGAAAATCCCCTCTCAAAATTCTGTGCATGCCCATAATTAAACTGCTCTGAAAGGTGGAGTCAGGAGAACCAGGCACCAACATTATGGAGTGAAAATTAAAGAGGCAAAACATCAGTGTCTATTGTATGTGCCTGCTGTTAGACACTCAAGCATGGAGAACAGGATACACCTCTATGGATGGGTAGCTTTCCTTATTAAAAAAACACAGTAGGACTCACAGTAGGGGAACACACTAAAACAAGGCTTTGTAGTAATTTCCTTGAAAGAAATTTCCCAAGATAGCAACTTAAAAAAGCTTTTAATCTCACAACTGGCTGTACAGTGAGTTTTACTGTAGCTGGGATGAAAAATGCTGTTAGATTGCAGCCAATCTGGTAGAGTTGGTCAGATGCCTCTTCCATCCCAAGAAAAGGATTAAACCTTCCTTGCACCAGAACAAGGGTTGAATAGATGGATGTGATTCTGGCATATTTAAGAACCTTAAATACATATCTCTCAAGTCTGAAATGATGTGGGAAAACAGAAATCCCCTTTCCCAACTGGAACACTTGACCAGCCACGCTGCCATGCGACGCCGAGCTGATGCGTTAGAGCAAGGTTCTTTCTACATGTCTAAATTTGAAACCACTGTCCCTTGTGATTTTGAGCTGATATTTTATTTTGAGTCTCTGAGCAGTGTCCTTTCCCACTTGGAAGGAACATAAAGTGTTTCTCATAAATTCCTGAAGAAGAATCTAACAGGACCGTGTCCTGCAGCAGCTCGTTATGCTGCAGTGGGCCAGTAACTCTCTCACTGGGATTTGCCTGACCTGTTGTCTATTCTACATAATATAAATAGACAGTCCATATATTGATCTGGGCATGAAAATTAATAAAATTTTAGAAATACATTAGGAAAGGTGTCGGGAATAGAAGGTTTGTGTTTTTTTCTCTCTTTTTCTCTCTTTTCTTTTCTCACTCACATACTATGGTCACAGAGACACACGGGAAGGGAGGACCATTACAGGCTGCCTCCACCAACACAAAAGAAGGATGATGGTCGCTGAGGGCCGTTTTCAGTAGATACAATAGAAAAGACCTGGTCTTTGGGGAGGACATCTACAAGTGAAAGACTATGACCAGGTGGAGTCCGGGAAACCAGATCTCCAAGTATATGATAAAATCTCTGCCATCAGCAACGAGACAGCCGACCATACACCCCCCACCGGGCATCCTGCACTTCCAGCTTTCACAGTACACACCGAACGTCTGGAGAACATCACAATTTTACTAATCCGGAGGTCCCATTCAAACTTGGTTTCAGCAAAATTATAAACTCTAAGAAAGGACTCATGTTTAGTAAAAACTTATTGTATCAAGGGAAAAACCTAGCCTGGGGGAAGAAAAAGCGTATAAAAGGAAAGCCTTACAGAATGGCGGGGAAACAGATGTCCCAGAGACCTGGCATGGGCCAGTCAAGAGTCTGTTTCCTCGTTCGAACGAATCTGAGCTCTGCTGTGGCTGTGATCTTTGCAGGTTGTATTATTTGGTCAATTGTTGTTGCATTTTTTGTTGTCTTTTTCATATCGCAAATTCTTTAATCTTTGTTTTTAATCCCTGTTTGGTTCACCTTATTTATAACATACATGACTATTAAACACCAAAGTAAAGGAAAAAAAAACCCCAAAATCTGGCTAAATCCCCATGCAAACCTGCTGGAAGGCTGGCCCATGTGTTAGAGTTACCTGATAACCCTGAAACTGCTGTGGCTGCAGCTTCCTGCTGCTCTTGGTGCTGATGCACGTGTCCAGGGCCACGCTCTGAAATCCTGTGGCTTCTCCTCAACCTTCTTCTTCCCTGTTTTGGTGCTGTGGCTATGGGGAGGTGGCCCCAGGGGTTTGGTAGAAGGGGCTGGAGGCTGGAGGTGCAGGAGGAGCTCCCCACACTCCCCTCCAGGCAGCTTCGGAGTGCCCAGCACCGTGTGAGCATCGGCGGAGGAGAGGGAACATCTTGTACCTACCTTGTGTCAGCAAGCTGAGAACAGGCAAGGAACATGTCTGATAATGTCTTTCACATAGAAATAATTAAAGAGAATTGTTGCTGGAGGGAAATGTGCCTTTAAAAATTAACCCTGACATCTCTGTGACAATTTGGCATATTACAAGAGATCCTTTTTTCCCCTCTTTTTTTTTTTTCCCTTTCTTTAGTTTTACTAAACTTGATATGCATTTTTCAGCACTTTGGAAAATGCAGAGCCTTTGAAACTTCCCTGTAAGAATAGTCTATACTTGTCGCTAGAGGACACGAAATGAAGGACACGCACGCAGTCAGTCGTCAGGGCAAAAAGAGAGCTTTATTTCTTCGACCTCGATTTATATAGATTTTGGACAATGACCAGGGATTGGAGGATGAAGGTTGCCACCTCTCCAACCACACTGGTCAAACTAGAAGTTCATCAATTGTCCCTCCTCCATAGAGGAATGTAAACATCACTTTGTTTACCTGAAAATCTGTGAGAAACTCCACTACAAAAATGCAAACATCAGAAGGCTGAAAAAGATCAGGGCGACATATACTTACTAGAGCAGCCCCATCTATTTTCCACTGAACTACTCGTAGGACTGATGTTTAAAGGAACGGGGCTGAAGTAAATGACACGTTCTGCAATGCCCTGGAGCCTCTGCTAGTTATTATCGTTTGAATCTCTGTCTTGATTGCATATATTGCAGTCCTATCACACAGGGAGCCAGTTTTGAAATCTGAATGTTGTTCCTCAAATAACCATCAAGCAGCTCGCTTTATTTTTTCTTCTAGCACTGAAAAAAAATCCTTGGAAATTGAAAGTAGTCATTTCCATAAAGCACTCAAAGTTTAAAAATGTTCTTTTTGAAGGAGCTGGAGTATTTGAAAACAAATGTTAATGTCTATAAATGCAGTATTACTTATTTTTTAAAATTCGAGCTGTGGCAACACAAATTACATTCACATTTTTGTCATCTGTAGGAAGTTAAATATACAACCAGGTATCAGTGATCGGGAAGTTTGGCTTCACTATATCATGGCTATAAAAGTTATTTACCAGTTGAAGAAATGTGCAACTTTTTATTGGGGTGAGTTTCTGTATTTTCTGTTCTCCATTCGATCATAATTTGTTAGCCCAGGGGTAAGAAAAGTTTGGTTTCTCTCCCTTTGTTTATTTACTAATTTGAAGCTGCATTTCCAGCCTGGAAGAGGGCACAGAAGGTGTCAGGACTGGTGAGGATGCTCAGGCTGCTTTTCCTCTCTGATGTGGCTGGAGCTGCCTCAGACCGTGTGAGTTTTCCAGGCTCTTTCCCTGTGCTGGTCACCGGGAGGAACCTGAGAGTGTTATTCCTGACCTGATGGCTGGTATTCTGCAATTCCCTGGCCTGAGGAATGGATGAGGTGCTGCTGAGGCATTCCTGGCTTTCAATTCTGCAACTAAGAAAACAGGCACGCAAATTGTCCTTTAGATACTGCACAGTCTTTTTGTTTTCAATTTTTTTCTTTATTTTTTTCTTCTTTTGAATAATGTGTGACCTGATGGGAGGCAAACACAGTGAAATGTACAGGAGCAGGAACACACTGTTAATTTATATCTGCAGTTCCCAGGTTGCAGATTCCTGGGTGACACTCTCTGTCCTGGAACACCTCAGTCTGGGGTTTACACTGACAGAATTACCTTGCAGGAGCCAAACCCTCCTGCATTCCTTAGTCAAGGAGAAGAGATTCAGCCTCATATTTCCTCTTCCCTTGAACTTTTGACAATTTGGTGATCTTGGACACAATCCTCCAAGATGCTGAGTACCCCCATGGGCATTTAAGCAGGACAGCTGATGGTTTGTGATGATTCCTACGACTGGATGCTTCCTCAGTTAAATTTAAAACACAAAATACTTTAAAAACACTCCTTAAAAACATTTTTTTCTTGGCTTGGGAAGGATTTTTTCCCTTTTTATAAAACCAGCAGCTGAAGAAGTATCTGTTAGTTGCTGGGATATGTGCTATAAGCCTGGCTGTACACAATATTGCTGGGATGTACTTTTTGGCTATTAAAGACTCATTAAAAAAATTAAAGTCCCCACAATTTACAATATTTTCCATTGAAATAGCATGTTAACACATTTCTTTAATCAGTGTGTAACTGTCAGGGGAAAGAACAATTAATCTAGTATATGCATATATTAGGAAAAAATTATCAGATTTAATTTTATTTGTTTTATATTCAGGGCTTTTTTGAAGGAATTCCTGCAGGGAAATGGTTAATCTATTTTTAACTAAAGCTTACTTTTGTAATCTACCCAGTGCTTAGAGTTCTGTCATTGATCTATGATTTATGTGATTTAAAGCACCTCTTTGCTGTAACATTGGTTTCTATCCAAGATGCTGAGCTGAATACTAATTACAAGATCAAATTTATGCTGTTGGGCTAAGCAGCTGAAGGAGCTTTCCATACAGGACTCCCTTAAACCATGCCACCGTTGAGCATTAGTGGAATATTTGGTGAGGGGGATGGGGAAAAAAGCTGGAAAAGGGGAAAAAAATACAGCAGGAAAGCTGAAGTGTCCTTTGAAAGCTTTATTTTTAGTTCTCATGAATGAGTGCACAGTGCTGGATGCAGAAATTCAGTATGTGAATATGCACATGGGGCTGTTTTTCCAACAGAATCTCACTAATTCCCCCTAACGACTGGGAAACCCACTGAGAAAAGCCAAATGGCACCAGCAAGCAAACAAATAAATATGATTGAGGAGATTTTATTCCAAGATGTATTTTATGCTTTTATTTTGACAAGCATCACGTTGTCAGAATGATTTGTGGTATTTCAGAGCATACCAGTAAATGCACTGTAGGATGGGTCCTTACAGGAAGAAAGCCTGGGTAACAATAGCTTTGCTTTACCTCTCCTTAAAGCATTTTTGCTGAGAAATCAGCCAAAAGCACCAATTTTATAGAAAACATAGGTTTCCTTCAGTAAGGATGAGTAAAAGTTCCATTCTCCTGCATCACCTTTGCTGAGGAGGTCGGGATTGCAGCAATTTTCTTTGGGGGAAACGGAGTCAAAGCCTGTTCCAACAGTTCAGAATCTAAACCCCAGTCTGAAAAAAAGAAATTTCCTATTGGAATTTTATTGATTATAATGATTTTTGAGACGAAACATGTTCCAATGCACCATTTGACTTTCATCTCTGTTGGTATACTGTTGAGGTGTTTCATTTTGATGATGCCAAAATATTTTAGTTTGTTCAGCCTTCTTGTATATTTTATTTGTTTATTTATTTATAGTGTATTTTTCCTGTTTCCAAATGCTTTGCCTTATATTTTGTTCCATTTGGGCAACTGGAACATGTTCATCCTCCCACTGCACCTCATTAAAATGGAACATTTCCATAAAATGTTTTCCCAAATTCAACTTTGCTGGAATAATTTTAGGAACATTTTTAGAGATCTTTTAATAAAATTTAATCTTCTGCACTTGGGAAAATACTGGGATTTCTCACAGAATTCCAGGTTGTGACCATTTCTCCTGCCTTTTTAACTGGGGAGTAGTGTGTTCTGCCCCCGGGGTTTGGGAAACGCAGTCTTGGCCAATGGATCAACGTGTAGGGGCTGTCCTCAGACACAGAGCAGGGGAAGAATTTGGATCCTCTGCTGTTTTCCCTGTGATATCCGTGTTGTCACCAGTGTGGATCATTGTCTGGAGCCCCGTTTGGGGGGGCTGTGTCCCCTCCCCTGGCAGAGGTTCCTGGAGCCAGCAGGTCTTCCTGCTCCAGCTGTAGGAGGGCCTTTACAGGGGAATTAGTTTCCTTTTATCCTTATTCTTGCTTGCTTTAAAAACAAAACTCAAAGCAAATAAAAAACCAGAAACAGAAATAAAGCAAACAGAAAACCTTGAAGAAGGTTCTTCCAAGGGTAATTTTAGACTAATGACCTCTGGTTGTGTATCTATTGCTCGATATCTTCCTCATTTATTATTTCTCCCATTTCTAATGTGGAGAAACTCATATTTCAGTTAGATCCTTTTTCCTTTTCAAAATTATATCATTTATAGTCCACTTGATGTCATACTTGCTTTTAATGTGCATTGTTATAAACAAGTTGCAATGTGGAAATAATCCACATTGTGCACATTTGGGGAAAAGCTTTTGAATATCCATATGCACACGTGATGCTGAAGTGGGATGTGCTTGGGGACAGTTCTATTAAGAGGTGCCACAGTTCATGATCCCATTTGTGTATTTTGTTGTCCTGTGATGCCATCCTTACATGCCCTCTCTATACCTACAGTAGATCCATCCCTAAATGCTGCCAGTCTTAAACAGAATGAACTTCCTTACAGGCTTCAGTCTGCAAAAGCGACATTATTAAAAAATCCTAGATGAGCCCAGGGACACTGGAGGACCCCCACGTTGTGGCCTGTGATTGTAGTCAGGTCACTTTGGCAGCTGACTGGAACCACTGGATGTGAGACATTCCCTCACTGCTTCTGCAGGGAAATAATTTGCACCCTTGGTGATGTTGATCTTGAATGATCTGAGGTAAAACAACAGAAGTGAGTATGGGTCTGGAGTTAATTGCTGCCATCATCTGAGGGACTTCAAAGGGATGATTTTACCAGGAGCTTCATTAAATGGGTTGGATATTTTACTGTGCTGAACAGGTGTCTGGAGTGCTCCAAGTATTTGAAGATGGGAAGCATCTCTGGGACTCCTCCATGCCCGTGGAGCCGCCAGGGCAGTGAGGAGCTCCAGCAGACTCCCAAGGTGGGCCAAGGGCTGGACGTGTCAGGGGAGCCTTGTGGGGGCCACAGACCCCAGGCCACCCCAGTGGGGTCCCTATCCTGAGCAGGAGCTGTTTCTTTGGAGCCTTGGCTCATGGGACTGATGCTGTGGAAGCCACACAGGACCTGTGTGGCCTCAGGATGGCAGCTGTGCCCATGGTCAGGACTCTGGACCCCATGGCAGCCTTCCTTCCCTGCACCAGGCCTTGCCCTGACCTACACCTGCCTCTTACACAGTTTTACAGAGCAAAAACTCACTGAGGAGCAGATAAATCCTCTATAAAACAGAATAAAGTAACATTCTAGAGGAAAGATATACAGTATTCTGAATATATATATACACACACACTAAATAATTGTTCTGTTTTTCTTTTCTTTCTCTGCAGCTGAACTGTTAAATTAACAATTGGTTTTGGCAGTAAATTGAGGGAATTTCAGCTGAAAGTACAGAAACTAAAATTGTAGTGATGTAACATCCCTGTGCTTACACCTGGGTATCTAAAATGTGATTTATGCCTGATAGTTAAGCAGATATTTTGTATATCTTCATCTATATATCAATAGTACCCAAGGGAATTTATTTCCTCATTCATAGAACCATAATAGAATGGTTTGGGTTGAAAGGAGCCTCAAAGATCATCTTGTTGCATCCCCTGCCATGGGCAGGGACACCTTCCACTACCCCAGGTTCCTCCAAGCCCCATCCAACCTGGCCTTGGACACTACCAGGGATCCAAGGGCAGCCACAGCTTCTCTGGGCAAGGTAATCATGCCAGGACAAATCCAGATTTTTTCTGCTTCCATAGGGATGCTCCGTAATCCCACAGATGCAAAATTGACAAGTAAAAGGTTTGAGCTCAACTCAGGCTGACGAACATTCAAGATGAGGAAAACCCACCACACAAATCAGTTTTTTTGCCCTTGGGAATCCATTTTTCAGCAGCACCCCATAACTGCTTCTCCTTAAGTTTAAATCCCAGCAAACAAACAGCATAGAAATCCTAAGCACATCAGGCATTTGAGACGTCTTTCTTAAGCAAGTAGCAGCCCTGGAAGAGCTGAAGTACCTTTAGAGCACTGCGGGGTTTTCATGGAAAATGATTACAGGTTCAGAGATAATTTATAAAAGAGCGTAGAAGCTCTGTAGTTTCTGCAAACCAGTGGAAATTAATAAAACCCAAGGCTGGCTATCAGATAAACCCAAGCAGACAAAGTGTGTGTAACTACCCGTAGAGGGGCTGACATGATGAATGATGATGGATCCAAACCCATCTGAAGTTCTTTAGGAATAATAGCAGCATAAAGTCATTTCTATAGGGTACCTAAATGTGTCTGAAACAACACTATATTGAAGGTTGCATATTATGCTAAGAATGACAAGTATTTATGATTGGAAGGTGTCTGGGCTGGGATTATCAGTTTTTGTAAACCTTTCCTCGCTTCTTTAATCTTTGATTTAAAGACCCATCCAGAGATTGAAAAAAAAAGGGCTGTTTCTTAGCATTGTCCCACAGAGATAGTAAATACCCTCTCAACTCAGTGCCTGGTACTACACAGGTGTTTTCCCTCTGGAGGAATGAATGTTTTCCTTGGGGAACAGCTGGGAAGAGGCACCTGAGTAGCAGGAAGGAGGGTGGGCAACAGCTCAGCTCAGTGAAATTAAGCTCTGCTCAACTAAACTACTTCTGAGGACTGGGAAAGAAAAATCCTCCTGTGTGGTGCCACTTGAGTCTAGTGGGTTATATGTTATTGCACTTGTAAATGTTGTTGAGTTTGCTGTTTGGGGGTCTTTTAAGTGTTTTTTTTTTAATTTATGGTCACAGCACTTATGGTTAAACATGGCAGCTGAAGAAAAATATTGGGTGCATGTGTAGAGAATGGACAGAAATGTGTGTAATCACGAGGGGCACGCAGTGGAGTTTTAGAAGTAAAATGCCCCTTCTGCAGAACTGCTGCCTTCCAGTTGTCTTTGTGCCTCTGGAGCGTTGTTGTCCTGTTTGAATGAGAACAAGAGATTTTGATGGCAGGTTTTTCTGAGAGTACAACAAACACAACCTGTGTTTGTCTCAGGTTCAGAAGGAGAAAAACTTTTGTGCCATGCACAGATTGATTTCCAAAACCTGAGGGTTTCCAGCTTTCCCTAACCTTTGCTAACACACTGCAGCAATGTGTTCTTTGAGCGTGTTGATTCTCTTAGGCCTGTAAGAGCCTTTGAGACAGAGCTAATTTTTTCAGCGTTGACTGTGGAGATTTGTAACTTCAGTTGTGAATGTCCCTTTCTCAACCCTGCTGCCAGTGACCCACTGCACAGTGTCTCACATTATAAAGTGCTTATTCACAGAGGGCTCTGACCAAGGCTATCTGGAGGGTGGGACATGCTTTTCTAGCAATGGGATGTGAACATTGTGGGGCAGATCTTCAGCCAGGATAAAAATCCTGCTTGGTCTCTGTGGCTCAAAGGATGTCTGTTAATTCATGTAGAAAGTTTGTGACCCCAGAGAGATCACAAAGTTCAGTGAGCAAGTGCCACACTTTGCAGTCAAGATCAAAATGTCTTTCTCCCTCAAATTCCCTTGAATTTTAATTTTTCTAAAAGTCCTTTAAATTGTTTTATACTGAAACCTACAGTATTATCCAAGAAAACTTTGAGGAATGCTTTGTGTGTTCTCCCTTTCTCTTTTACTAAGTCATTGAATTTCCACACTGGTAGGAATGTGGACCCCTGAAAGTTCTCCTGGCTCCTCTGCTCATGGGCTGTGCTCATCCTGTGTAGAGGTTGAGCTCTGGTGTGGCCATTATCACCAAAGCAGCCATCCAGGACTTCATTTGGTTATCCTTGAAAGAGCCTCAATCTTTGATTTCCTATTTAGTTACATCAAGTATTTGAGGAAAGTCTCTTAGCTGGAGGATTTTGGAGAGCAGACTGGGAGTTGGTTTGCCTGCCAGGGGTGTGCTCTGGGCACTTTTCTCTTGTGTTTTGGTGGTGAATTGAGAGGTGGGATTGCCTTGTGCTGGAGCAAATCCCCTGGGCAGAGAATTTGCAGACTCCTTGTCATTGGTGCAGTGCAGCCAAGCAGCCTTCAGGCAGTGCAGCTTTCCTCCTCTCGTTTGGAGAGCAGCAAGGCACTTGGAAAAATGAATCATCTCCTGGCACAAAATCTTTCCTCCCTTGCTGCAGGAGCTTTTGTCTTCTTGTTGGGGCATCAGACTGCTGATCTTGTGCTTGCTCACCTCTCAAGGCACAGGTAATTTGACTTGAATTCAAACTAACAAACCCATGAGGGTGAGGTGCTGCGGTGCTGTCAGGGGAGCATTAACCTGGGGACTGGAGGGACCATCAGCATCACTTCACACACTTGGTTACATAGGAGTTGGGGACAATAGCTTTTGTTATTGCCCCAAAATGCCTGTTTTAAACCAGGGAATGAGCCCTTTGTCCATAATTCAGATGTGTCAGAAGATCTTTATCTTCCTTTTTAATCCCTGGTCCATGCTGGAGGTGATGGACAGGCTTGGAGTGCAGTCCCATGAGGTTCCCCCCTCATTAACACCTGGGTTGCTTCCCCCTTAATCCAGCCAGGAGTGCAGCTGTGTTTCACAGCCCTGCCACGTTTGATGGAGTCTGTTATTTCTGTGTGATTCTTTCTTGGTTTATTCCTTTATTTTTAATATGTTGCACAAATGCATACAAACAGAGACCTCCCCCCCCTTCTCATCATGGCTTCTACTGCAAGTCAGGCAAAGTTATTTTTACCACTGTGAATTTTATCAACTTGAAAAGTAAACAATTAAAAAGAAGTGGTTTCAGGCAGCAAGGTGGCCTTTGAGTGCCTCAGTCAAGTGTTGCATTTATGCACTGAACTTTTAATTATTTTTTTATGTTATTCTTGTTGTAAATAACCTCTGTGTATTAATTTGTGCCTGAAAATAACATGATTTAAAATCAGGAAAAACAATTCACCAGGGGAGTCCGAGACGAGGGGGGCAGATCGGGGGCATCTGCCCGAGAGACTGAATAGGGTCTGCAATGGTCACTCAAAAAAGGAAAGAGAATAATAGCCCTGAGGGCACAGGGGCCAGAGGCCAAGCGCAGCCGCAGCCGGGACAGGGAAGAAGGTAAGTCAGAAAGTTGTAATATGGGTCAGGGAAACAGTAAGACCCTGAAAAAGGGCAAAGAAAATAATGGACCCAAGCAGGAGGAAAATATACTGGAAATACCGAGGGAAAGCCCACTGGGGTGGATGTTAGAAAATTGGGCAGATTGTCCTCAGAGGAAGAGACTGTCTAAGGAAAAGATGGTATATTATTGCACAGAAGTTTGGGGAGGAAAGGAAATTAGAAAGCACCTAGTCTGACCTGTATTCGAGACATTTGAAACGTGGGTCGATAGAGCTTTAAATAAATTCGTGGTCAAGGAAAGACCAGAGGACTGGGAGGAGAAACAATATGCAGAGGTTTGGGAACCTCGGGCAGGGCTGTACCCCGTAAAGATAAAAAAGGGAGCTAGTGATCGGGGCGAGAGATGGGACCCCCTTGATAATCTTCCACCCCCATTCCTACCCACCGCCCCTGCCCCCTCCCTTGCTCCCCCGGTCCAGGGACCACAGCTATTCGTCGGGTCTCTCCCCAGGGGGCTTCGCCCCTCCCCTGCCCTGAGAAGTAACGACCCCTCCCCCAACAGGTGGGACGGCAGCCTCCCTGTTAACCCCTCCTTTCCCCACTGGGGCTCTGTCACAGCCACAGGCGATGGGCACCCCCCTACCCCAGACAGGTCCCCTGCCCCCATCCACGGACACCCCTACGTTGCCCGCACCCGCTTTTGTTCCACCACCCACTTCCCCAGAAACATGGTCTCATACCTTGCCTCAGCCAGCTGCAAAAAAGCTAGCATCCCATGCCAGAGTCGTGTACTCACCCCTTCGGACAAAGGCGCCAAGCTAAGAAGCCCAATGACGATGGGAACGAGAGTGAGGACGGTGGCCATCATCTCCTCCCACTCAGGGAAGTTCCCACGGCACCGGGGGTTATAGGTTACATGAATGTCCCTATTAACACAGGAGATGTGAGAGCCTTTAAGAAGGAAATGGGAAAACTGATGGATGATCCTCTTGGAGTAGCTGAGAGACTGGATGAGTTCCTTGGCACTAGTATATACAGGTATTAGGACCTCGCCTTGATAATGAGGTCATTGTTTAACACCGAGGAAAGAGAAATGATCAGGCATGCAGGTATTCGGGATTGGGAACGTCGGAATCCCCAAGGGGACAGGGGGGAGCAGAAGTGGCCTAGCCAAGATCCCAGGTGGAACGCTCAGACCGAGGAGGGTCCACGTAGTATGATCGTTTTAAGGAATATAATAATTCAGGGTGTTCGGGAAGCTGTGCCTCGGGGGAAAAATCTTAGCAAGGTTTTGGGGGAATGTCAGGGGAAAGAGGAAACTCCGGCTGACTGGCTGGAACACCTGCGGAGGGGTTTGCAAATATATTCTGGCACTGATCCAGGCTCCCCCATAGGGGAGGTCTTGTTAAAAACTCAGTTTGTGGCGAAATCTTGGGAAGATATAAGGAGGAAGTTAGAAAAGATAGACAATTGGCAGGAGAAGGAACTGCAGGAGCTTTTGAGGGAAGCCCAAAAGGTATACATGAGAAGGGAAGAAGAGAAACAGAAAGTGCAGGCCAAAGTGCTTGTGGCGGCGGTTAGGGAGGCACAGAAACAAGAACAGACCCAAGCTCAGGTAAAGCCTGCTCAGGCCGGTGCCGGTAAAAGGAGAACTTTGGTCCCCCCCGGTAGGTACCCCCGAGGTACTAAGGAGGACATAGAATGCTATTATTGTAAAAAGAAGGGCCATGTAAAGAAAGATTGTCCTAAGAGAATAAAGGATGAGCAAATTTTCCAAGAAGATTAGGGGCATCAGGGGCTCTACCTTTTGGGGACCAGAACATCTAAGGAGCCCTTGATAACCCTGAAAATAGGTCCCCAGGGAGAAGAAGTAACCTTCTTGGTTGACACAGGGGCAGAAAGATCCACACTACAGAAATTGCCTGCTGGATGTAACAAAAGTAAGGAAACGGTACTGGTTATTGGGGCAAAGGGAGAGCCTTTCAAAGTGCCAGTAATAAAAAATATAGTGATTGAGTCAAAAAACTAGGATATGTTTGGGAGACATGCTATTGGTAGAGGAAGCTGACTATAATCTCTTGGGGAGGGATTTGATTGTGGCATTGGAAATTAACTTGATAGTCAAAAACTCACAACTAATGGTTAGCTAATACAAACTAACAATGGCAGATGAAGGGAAAATAGACTCGAAGGTGTGGTATACCCCCAGGGAAGCTGGAAAATTGGAAATAGAGCCAATTCAGATAGAAATAGAAAACCCTGAAAGCCCGATCAGGGTCAAACAATACCCCATTCCAATGGAGGGAAAAAGAGGATTAAAGCCTATCATAGATGATTTAGTAAATAAAGGGACATTGGAACCTTGCATGTCCAGGCACAATACCCCTATTTTGGCTATCAGGAAAACAGACAGAAGCTACAGGTTGGTACAGGATCTCCGAGCGGTTAATGGGAGAACACGGACAAAATTTCCTGTAGTAGCAAACCCTTACACCCTTTTGAATCGAGTCTCACCTGAGGACACCTGGTACAATGTGATAGATTTAAAGGATGCCTTTTGGACCTGCCCTCTGGCTGAGGATAGCCGAGACTATTTTGCCTTTCAATGGGAGGATCCTGAAACAAATCGAAATCAACAACTCTGATGAACGTCCCTTCCCCAGGGGTTTGTGGATTCGCCGAATTTATTCGGACAGGCTTTGGAACATTTATTGAGCCAGTTCACTCCAATCGAGGGAACTAAATTGTTGCAGTATGTGGATGATTTGCTAGTGGCAGGACCAACGGAGGAAGGCATGAGGTCGTGTACGATTGCGCTGCTAAACTTCTTGGGAGGTAAGGGACTCAAGGTCTCAAAATCTAAGCTTCAGTTTATGGAACCAGAGGTGAAATACTTGGGACATTGGCTCGCGGAAGGTAAAAAGAAGCTGGATCCCGAACGGGTTGCGGGCATTGTGGCACTTCCCGCTCCTCGGACTAAGAGGGAAATCAGGCAGGTTCTGGGGCTTTTTGGATATTGTAGGCAGTGGATTGAGGGATACAGTGAAAAGGTGAAATTTCTGTATGAGAAACTAACCACTAATAGATTAAAATGACAGAAGGGGATGACAAGGAATTTCGGGAATTAAAGGATTTATTGATATCTGCCCCGGTACTTAGTCTCCCAGATGTTAAGAGACCATTTCAGCTGTTTGTGAATTTCAATAACCATACTGCCCACGGAGTCCTTACTCAGGACTGGGCTGGAGACAAAAAACCGGTTGGTTATGTATCCAAGCTGCTCGATCCGGTAAGTCGGGGATGGCCGACGTGTTTGCAAGCTATTGTGGCAGTTGCTTTGTTGGTAGAGGAGGCTAGGAAGGTAACTTTTGGAGCTCCATTGGTAGTATATTCTCCTCACAATGTAAGGGGAATTCTCCAACAAAAGGCAGATAAATGGTTAACGAATGCACGACTCCTTAAATATGAGGTGATATTAATACATTCTCAGGAGTTGGAGTTGCGAATAACCTCAGCCCAAAATCCAGCTCAATTCCTATTCGGGGAGGCCTTGGAAGGGATCTCCCATGACTGTACCGAAATAATAGAACTGCAAACCAAGATAAGGTCTGATTTGGAGGAAGAGGAACTGGAGGAGGGAGAAAAATGGTTCGTAGATGGTTCATCCAGGGTGGTAGAAGGAAAAAGGAAGTCAGGATATGCTGTCGTGGATGGTAAGACTGGAAAGGTAGTGGAGTCTGGACCTCTCAGCCCGAGTTGGTCCGCCCAGGCTTGTGAATTATATGCAGTTTTACGAGCCCTAAAAGGATTGAAGGGAAGGAAGGGGACTGTCTTTACTGATTCTAAATATGGTTTTGGGGTAGTACATACGTTTGGAAAAATTTGGGAAGAAAGGGGATTGATCAGCTCCTGTGCGAAGGGTTTGGTGCATGGGGAAATAATAAAACAGATTCTAGAAGCTGTTAGAGGACCCGAAGCCATTTCTCTTGTGCATATTAAGGGTCATCAGGCAGGAAGACAGTTCAGAATCAGAGGAAATCATTGGGCTGATTCAGAAGCAAAAAGGGCGGCTTTAATGTTAGTAAGTACTCCAGAGATAGAGGAGGGGGAGACCCCGGAGTATGTACCCCAACCGACTGCTGAAGAAATAGCTGGGTATGAGAAAATAGGTAAATTGGAAGAAAACAGGTGGAGGTTACCAGACGGGAGAGAATTATTACCCAAAGAATACACAAGGAAAATTCTAAAATGATTGTACCAGAAAACTCATTGGGGGGCACGAGCATTGGCGGAACAATTCCTGAGATTTTTTGGATGCAAAGGGATATATGAGTTAGCCAAACAGGAAGTACAAGGATGTCTCACTTGTCAGAAAGTAAATCGGGCGAGATCTAAGCAAGCACTTCTGGGAGGGCAGCCCTTGGCATATCACCCCTTTGAAAGAGTCCAGATAGATTTTACTGAATTACCTAAAGTAGGGAGATACAAGTATTTATTGGTAATGGTAGATAAATTAACTCATTGGGTGGAGGCTTTCCCCTGTGTGCGAGCCACAGCTCACACGGTGTCTAAAATATTACTGGAGGCAATTATCCCTAGATTTGGGATAATCCATCATATTGACTCAGACCAAGGTACACAATTCACTTCTAAAATTATTAAATTAACCGTAGATACTTTAGGGATCAGGTGGTGCTTCCACACCCCTTGGCACCCTCAAAGTTCCTGACAAACAGAAAGGATGAATCAAACATTAAAGGCACAATTATTGAAACTAATGTTGGAAACAAAACTGTCATGGGTAAAGTGTCTCCCCTTGGCGCTTTTAAATATAGGGACTATGCCACACTCTGAGACCGGGATTTCTCCTTTTGAAATGCTATATGAAATGCCATACCAGCATGGGATGCCTGTGGGACACCCTATTCTAGAGGAAGGACTGATACAACCGTATCTAGTCGCCTTGAATAAACACCTACAAGAACTGGGAAAACAGAGAATGGTAACTCAGAGCACATCATTGGGGTTCCCTATCCACCAGATCCAGCCTCGTGATGAAGTGCTAATCAGATCCTGGAAGGAGATTTCGCTGGCTCCTCACTGGGAAGGTCCTTTTCTTGTCCTTCTTACCACAGACAGCTATTCGCACCGCCGAAAAAGGGTGGACTCATGCTTCGTGAGTAAAAAAAGTGAAACTCAGAAAAGAGGATCCTGAGTGGAAAGTGACCTCTGCACCAGGAGACCTCCAGATAAAACTACAGTGCAGAAACAAATTAAGAATTTGGAGCAGATAAGTTGTGAAATACCTGACTGTGATTGTTTTCCTTTTGTGCATTTTGAGTGTGTATTCTGCCAGGAGATTTGTGTAGTGCATTGTCAGGAGGGGAGAAGACCAAATAGTTATTGCTATAAGTGTTACCGAGAGGAGCTGAAACAAACTGACCTAGCTCTAAACGCTGCTCATGGCCTGGGTTTGATAGAAAGGGGATCATATGAGTGGGTGTTAATTATTTACACTGGGGTTCATGGCAAGCTCCACACTAAAGCAAAAATACTGGAGGTCGAGTGCCGGCGAACCAATAAAGTTGTATGTCAGACCCGGTCAGACTCAGAAGGTGGGGCATATACAAAAGGAGGTTCGAGGTTCGGACAAGCTACATTCCTGAAGAATATCCTTGCTGCCGCGAAGATGCATTTCCCCGCTGTTGGCTGCACCCCAGCGGGCAAAGGCAGATGGATATACCAGTGGATAGCCCTGCTAGTCCTGAACCTCTCAATCAGTAAAACAGTGGGGGAACTCACCCCAGACCCGCTTGCCCCCAGAGGGCAAGAGGAAGGATGCCAACAATGTTTATTGTTTGTCCATAGGGGGCAGACCTCCCCTGAGGAGTCTCAGCCCGATTGCCTGTCTGAGGAGGGTCACTGCACATACAATGGCACCATATACCAAATTTGTAAATCCAAAGAAAAAATCATTTGTTTTGATATGGGAGCAGAACCTAGAGCCAGGAAAGTGGACGTTCACTTCTCTTGCAGGGAGATAAAAGAAATTCCAGTTTGTTTACGGTGCAATCGAATGGTATGGATTGGAGGAAAAACTTCCTCTGTTTTTGTAGGATATTTCCAGGTAAAAGACATGCTATGATAAAAGACAATTGGAAATGTGTGTTATGGGGGGGAAAACTTACTGGGTAGGTAAAAACCTTAAGTATAATGATTCTCCGGTTGGGATCGAACCCATAATATTGGACCTATTAGATAACGATGATAGAATCTGCTTACAGTATGGCAAGACCTTTTGTTTTTTCAAGGATAAAGAAGGATTAGACCCCGAGACAAAATTAGAACAGGAGCGATTCAAATCCCTCAGTGAGCACCATGACCAGTTAGAGAAACAATACGAGAAATGGGGTTTGCTGGCTTCTACACAAAATTTGTTTATAATAAGACTTCAAGCCGTAGTGGAAGTAGTTTTAAATCACACCTCAGATGTGTTAGATTTATTGGCCAGACAACACACCCAAATGAGAGCATATGTCTACCAAAACAGGATAGCACTAGATTACTTATTGGCTGAAGAGGGAGGTTTGTGTGGAAAAATCAATGAGTCAGAATGTATATGGAAATTGATGATTATGGGGAAACTATTAGAGGTCTAGCCGCAGAGATAAGAAAGGTGGCTCATGTCCTAGTCCAGAAATGGAACACCACCTTAAACGCCTCCTGGTGGGAACAGATTTTCGGGAGTGGAACCTGGTGGAAAAAGGTAACTTTCTTCACTGCATGTTCCATTGCTAGCATAATATTTTTATCTTGTCTGATACCTTGTTTTATCAGGCTCACCCACTCTGTCGTTCAAGGTATGCAATTAACTGCTTTGCCCACCGGCCCCGAGTTAGCGTCAGAAAAAGGCAGCCAATCCCTGGCTTCAGAATCATTACCCTTAAAGGAAGAGGAAAGAATGAATAAAGCTGCCAAAGCCTTGGAGAAATTTGAGAAGGAGGTAAAAATTAGAAAGGCGTATGAGGAGTATTGTGAGACCTCCCAAAATGAGGGAGAAGAGTCTGACAGATGGGAAAATATGTAATTTCTAATTTTTGTATTTCTTTTTGGTGGAGGGGAGCATTTTTTTGATTTTCTAGAAGTAGGTAAGAGAGTTTCCTTGATGTAACCAATTGACCCATGGGCTCAAATTAATATGAGCATCTAAAAAGGGGGAGGATTTGTTGTAAATAACCTCCGTGTATTAATTTGTGCCTGAAAATAACATGATTTAAAAGCAGGAAAAACAATTCACCAGGGGAGTCTGAGAGGAGGGGGGGCAGATCGGGGGAGGATTTAGGAGATCAGCACATTAATGGATGTGGCTCCTCTGGAAATGGGCCAGCAAGTATGCCTAACGATCGAAACATCTGCCCGAGAGACTGAATATGGTCTGCAATGGTCACTCAAGACATCTTTTCTGTTCCCCTGAAAACCCACTCGGAAAAATCAGAATCCCAAAAGGAGGCCAATGAATATCAGTACTCGGACAACTGGACAAAAGAAAACCTACCTCGAGGGGAACTAAAATGTATAAAAACTGGACCTCTGGTAGTGGGATTTTGTGAACGCAGGGGGGGCAGGTGTGATAGAGGCCTGTCTCAGTGTTCACCCCTTTCGATTCCCGGGATCAAATTGGTCTTTATCGTGGCTGTGATTTGTTTCTGATTCGTTCCATACTTGCTGTCATGCAAAAATAAATTTTGTTTTATCATTACAATTTGGTTCACCTCGTTTATAACATTCTCTTGCACTTGTTGCTTTATGTGAGTCCATGGAGCAGATGAAATGAACCATTGGGAGGAAATGTGTTGGTGTACAAAATGCTGTCAAGTGGACAGAGGTTCAGTGTTTTTCTGCCCATCCCTTCCAATCTTTTTGGTTAATAATGACTTCCCTTATTATATAGAGTAACTGCAGACTAGAAAATGGAAGAAAAGCTTAAGTTTGAAAATCTGAGTACACAGTGTGGGAGAAAACTTGGCTCTTGAGAAGGTCTGTCACCTTTCTTCTGACTTACAAAGGGTTTCTCTACAGAGATCAGTGTTGGGAAGGTGCATGGCTCTGTCTTGAGCAGCATTATAGATAATTCCAAGTTTATGGATAAAAAGATTTGTGAGTGGTTGTTATAAATAATCTATTGCTCTCTGAAGGAGAGAGGCTGCTCTGCTCCTCACAGGTGGGAGGTTCTGTCTGGGGTGAGACTCAGTCTCTGGTGTGCTCCTCACTAGGGCAGTAGTGCTTCCCCTGTGGTCCTGGGGGTGACAGGGGACCCCTGTGCCAGCTGTGCTTCCTCTGCCTCCCCTCCAAGTCCCTGCTCTTCACTGGGTCAAGAAGCTGAAAGCCAAGACATGCTCCTAGCAGCAAATCCACCAAATATAAACCCTGTGCTTATTTGAGAGCCATTGTGTCATTAACAGATGGACTTGATGGTCTTAGAGGCCTTTTCCAACCTAATTGGTTCTGTGATTAGCAGGACTCTTAGAGCCAACAATTTTAGCTGTAGGCACCTAATTACCCTGTTTCCAAAGGTGACCCCAGAGCAGGTGATCCCCATGGCAATGCTCTCCAGGCCTTTCTCCTTTTCCCAAGCAAGAAGCTTTTTCTCCAAGCTGATGCCAACCCTGCTGTGTCTGCCAGTTCACTTTGTGTGATGTATTTCCCAATTTGTGCTATTTTGACCTTCTCTAGCAGAAGGTGTGGTAGTCCTTCACTGAAGGGCTGTGGAAGTGCCCTCGGGTCCTCCTTCCTCAGCCAGTGAGTCCCCTGCATGAAATCCTTCCTTTCCTGTTGTCTAAAAATCAGGATTGCTTTGCTCTGTGCTGCCACATCCCCTGGCCAGCCAGTAGGCTCTTCTGGAGACTCAGGCTTCCTGGATTCCATTAACATTTTGTTAATGAAATAGTGCTTTGTCAGAGAGTCTTGAAAACTTAAAAGGGTATTTAAGCTTCTTCCATGAGTCAATACCATGTAATGTCAACATTACCACGAAGGGATAATTCAGAGATGTCACACAAAGCTTGTATTATGCCATTTTCAGTCTGGCAAAACAGCTCAGCATTTATGTTGTTTAATCCATCTTCAGAAATATTTTGTTCTGAAAAAGTTTGAGATCAATCTTGTCAGTATTTACTGACACAAAGCTGATGTAAGTCACTGTGCTCCTATTGACTTCATCTGAGTTGTAACTATTTACCCCAGTCTCAAATTAAGCCCAAATTAGGCATATGAAAAACTCAATACCAAACTTTTAAGGAAGATGGAGCTGAATGGCACAGATCTTTGAAATGGGAATGTGGATGGAAGTAGACTGGAAGAAACAGTTTGCAATGACCTGGGACAGTACAGACACAATTTGAAGAGACTTAAGGAAAAATAACCTTATCTAAAGCTTTGCATGGATGAAATATTGTACTTCCCTGGCTAGAAGGAAAGAGGAAATACAGAACTGGAGTTCAGATCTGAGCACTGGCAGTGAGGTTGGGGGTATAGTGTGAAAAATGAAGTTCACTGTAGCAGATTTTCTGAGAGAGAGAGTCTCATTCTG
>VZDJ01000074.1:10943617-10960554 GCA_008694505.1 Cyanoderma ruficeps | reverse complement strand
ACCTTCCCCTCTCACCTTTTTCCATTTTCTTCCCTTCCCAACCTTTATTTCTTTATATGTTATGTGTTGACAGAAATTGCATGATGAAAACCTGATGGACAAGATGTGAGAATTAAACCAGCCTCTACAAACCTTTCGTTGAATGTGTTTCATGCCTGGCACCCAGCAAACGCCTGTATTCTTGTAAGCATATAAGAATGAAAATGTTCATAACATAAAAGCGTGCCCCCAGCTACACAACCTTTGATTTAGTTGGGAAGAAAACATCCAGTTTTGGCATTTAGAGCTGTAAATAGCCTTGTGCGCTCATAGGATGTTATACCAGGGATTGACAACAGGAGGCTTGAACTTTCTCTTCTGTAGGACAGTGAAGCTCACATCTTGCAAGAAATATTAGGATGACTTACACAGCTGAGACATTGATGTTATTTCAGATTATTACTTCCTACTGCTTTTATATTATTTTGACACAAAAACACTTGTGGCAGGTGATTTGAACATTACACATTTCATAGCAGGAGAAAATCCCTTTGACCTTCCAGTTGTGTGTTCCTGTTGCCACAGATTCAAAGGTGCAGTTTTAGCTTGAAAAGGTGAGGGTGAGAGGAGTGATGAGACTAATCTTAAACATTTTTTCCCATTCTGTTTGCTGAATTTGATAGACTTTTAAAGCCTGGCTTCTGGGAGGCAATTTCAGACACTTCTCTTAGCATCATCCAATTATGCATTGGCTGCAGCTCGCTGCATCTATCAAAGTGTCATGGATGCTTTCATGTAGGCAATATATTGCTTTTTCAGACCCAAGAGAGGGGAAAAATCAGGCACCCCAGCATCTTCTCCTTAAGTATGTGTTGAGCAAATTAGCCCCATTACAATTCAGCATGCATTAGTCCATTAAAGAGCTGGAGGAAGATTCCTTTGTGTAAATGACTGGATGGTTTCACTGTATATTTGTATTAGTAATTTCCTGCTGTTCTTTAAAGAAAGTTCTTGATCACTGATGTTTTAAAGGTCTTAATTTCCACATAAGCATAACTGCAAAAAAAAAAAAAAAAGGCAGGAAACATTGTCATATATTTTTAAAGGTAATTAATTATTATTTAATATCATAAATTAAACCTGGTGGCTCAAAGGACACAACAGTTTGCAAATACCCAGAGAGTTATCCTTTGATTAAGGTGGCTTCTTGTACACAAACCTCTTCCTTTCCCAAACCGTTTATGCTGCTGTTCCCAGATTTAATGGTAGACTGTGCACAGCAGGTATTTGTGCCCTCATTTAGAGGATTTGCACATCCCACCTGGAATGAACACGAATGAGTTCAAATCAGCAGGACTGGCTGGGGCTCTTCAGCTGTTTTGAGACACTGGATTGGAAATACTTGTGGTAATCAACTGGCCATGAATTCGGCCTTTTTTCACACTCCCGTTACACAAGATTTTTAAAGACCAACTGAAAATGTACAAAAATTGGGAAAAAAAAAAACCCTTAAAAATATATATGCTCACTTCTGTTGTACCACAGACTGCAAGAGCCAGCAAGGTCACTATTGGACAGGAAACCACAAAGTCAGAGGTGGAAATGCTGAACAAAAGACCTCACAGAAACACGTAATAGGTGCAGAATTACAATATCAAGATTACTAAGGAAAAAGTGAAAATTCCTGCTGTCCTGGTTTGAGGCGAAATGAGTTTTTTTTTCAGGAAGGTGAGGTCAAACCAATCAGTGGCCAGGTTTGGATGTTGGGATCTTTGGTGGCCACTGAGAATTTGGACACGCCTCTGAGGACACAAGGGGTTAAAAGCGAGGACTCCCGATGTACTTCCTCTTTCCTGGCTTTGCTTTCAGCAGGGAAGCATCCCTCTCCTCTCCCCTGAGGGAGAGGGGAGCCAGGTGGGCCTGACTGGGGTAGGCCCGGGCCCCAGGGGGGGAAAAGAGGGAGAATGGGACGGGAGCGGGGTTAGCTCCATCTAGGATGGAGGAGTGGAGAACTTTGGAGATGCCTTCCATCCCCCGTCCCTGTCCCCTACCACCCCCCCCCCCCACCCCAGCCCGTCTTCCCCCTCCCAGGAGAGAAGGTGCCGAGCGGCGAGCTATGTGGGAGTTTTGGACTGCCTGAGCCTGTGGCTTTGCCGGGAGACTGAAGCTTTTAACTCTTTCTAAGGCAGAGGAGAACTGTTCCAATGCACTGATTCCTCATGGCTGGTGGGTTTAGAAGAGAGAGAACAGCCTGGGACCAAGATGATAAAGGAAGATGAAAAGAATCTCCCCCGATTTCCAGAGATGAGGAGGAGTGGCCTTTGGGTTGGACTTCTCTTGCATAATGGGAGCCATAGACAGACCCTGACTCTTCTGAATATAAATGAGACTGTATTGGGTGGATGCTTTTTGGTTCAAAGCCAAAGACTCTGTGGCCTGTTTTTGGAACCCTTGGCCCCAGGGGTAAATTTGGGGGGGACTACTAGTCGCAATGGGAGAAGATGGCTGGTTTTTGGTACTGAGCCAAACATCCTTAAAAGAGCCCTATCTGGTTGGTTCCATGCACAGTGGTGAGAGCACTGGACATGGAAAGGAGAGGGTCACCATGGTAGAATTTTCTGGGTGGTGCCATGGGTGACATGGGAACACGGGAGGATGGACCTGTGTTTCCTGTGGGGGTTCTGTGGTGCGAGAGAGACTCCTCTCTCTCTCTGGATGGGTTGAGGATGGTTTCTTAAAGGGATAATGGCTTGGATTGGGAACCCAGGGTCGTGGAAAGTTTAAGCAAGTAGACATGAGGGTATGTGCTGATGTCAACTGTTGAGCATTGTAAGGGATGGAAACTGGGGGGAGGAGGAAAAGTGTTCTGGGAGGTTTTCTTTTCTGCCTTTGGGTGATTGGGTTTTCTTTTTGTGTCTATTTTCTGTTGTTATCTATTGTCTGTTGTTATGTAGGTTAATAAATGGTTTTTCCTATTTCAAGTTATAGGCCTGCTCTGCTCTGTTCTTGATTGCATCTCACAGTAGTTTATTAGGAAAAACATACACTCATGGGTGCACTGGCATTTGACCAGCGCCAACCCATGACATCTGCAGAAAACTGTTGAAAAGAGCAGGCAGTGAGAAACTCCTCTGTTCCAGGTAAGGAGGAAAGAATAAAGGGTGTGGTTCCCAGTGCATCACCTGGCACACTGATCTGTTGGGGATTGTGCAGTTTAGATCTTCCTGTACAATTATTTTGTGTTGTAAAAGAGGACCTCACTTTCTGCCTGACAGTTGGGTTTTTTTTCAGCTCTTCCTGTCTGATAAATAATACAGTTTTTAAATAACCACACTCTGCCAAACAGATGCTTTAGTCAATCATCTTATTATGTATTAAATAGCTCATCCACTGTGCTCTGTATTTAGGTCCTTAAAATCTGCCTCTCCTGAAGGCTGTGGTTTATTCTGGCCTGTCTGAACCTTAATTCCAGGGCCTGATATCTTCAAGTACCTAAAGCTGCCTCTTGTTTACCTCAAATAATCAAACTTTTGTGTTTTGCTTCTTCATAAAAATGAAGATATATTGGATTAAAAAAAAATAAAAAAACAAAGAAGGTTTTTCAACATGTAAATATCCTGTGTCTGGAAGAGTGAGGGAAATTTCTAGATACACCTAATGCTCCTTGATGAAGCGATATTAGGAATGCTAATATTACAACTTTATTTTCTTCACTGCTGTAATTCTCTTAGTATTATACTGATAGGCCACTGAGGAGAGAGAGAAGAGCAATCCATATTTTTCCATTTGAGTAGGTGAAAAGCAAATTTTCCTGATGGAAATGTGCATCGGCCCATTTTGCAAGCTGGAGATTACTGTATGTAACAGAATGATTTTAATACATACTTACAGAGAAAGTAATTTCCTCTTACTCTGTAATAACAATTATCCATTCAAAAGTGTCTGAATTTTACACCATCATGATTTTTTTTTTAAATATAATGTCATTCTCTGATAAAAAGAAATGAGATTCCTTTATCCTAGGTCTTTTATTTTGACAAAAATGCCGATTAGCTACTTTATGCCATTTAAGGCTTCACTATTATGTGGGTCACAAAATGGCTCCAGCTATTCTTTTAAAGCAAAGTAGCAATGTAATATGTGATAAAAGCTATTCTAATCTCTGTGCAGTAAACAGCCTTCATGAATCACTGGAAGCTCTCTGCAGCATCATTCCCTCAGTTTCACACACAAATCCCACATATGTTGATACTCATCCCATAAACAGAAATTTATGAGGATTTCCCCTCTCGTCCAGAGGGTCTCAGTTTCTCTTGTATTATAAAAAATATCCCAAAACACTGAAAAGCTTCAACATGCACAGGTGAACATAACTCCTGAGTTGACAGGCAGCATTTGAGAGGTGAGTTTTCATACCATACTTTCATTATCCAAATAAAATCAACAATACATCTCCAAAAAATGGGAAATTTATTATATAAACCTCACCCTAGTGAGGGGGGAAAAAAGCATAAGGTGAGCATAAGATTCTTTATCTTATCTGTGTAAAAATGTGTCAGCTAAGCAATTCTAAATTTACCATAACTTTTATACTGAAATATTACTTGCACCAAAGTTGCAAAATAATTTGTTCCGGTCTCTGCTGATTTGGCATTAGAAATTACAATGCTCTCTGTTGAAAAGCTGCAATTCATTATTTTAGTTAGAGGGATGCTGTTCAGAATGTGTGAGATTCCTTTTGGTCAAGGGCTATATAATTCTGCATTGCATATCCCAAACAGTCAACAGGGAAGGAAAGGTATCACAGCACTGATATTTTTCCTTTTCCAGATTAAGAATTCAGATCTGTTTTTACAAACTAGACATTTACACTTCCTGTTTGGTTTTCATCTCCTTTCTCCCACATCCTGCAGTTGAAATGGTTCTGATTTATGGTTCCTTTTGCCATGAAAGATGAGGATCAGTTACCAAACAAAACCCCACACTGAACCCTTAAAAGAAGGGGATAGTGAAATGCAAAAGGATTTTACAGCTGAGATTTCCAAATCATATCTAACTGCTCAGAAAAAGCCAGAAATTAATCTTTACCAAATCTGGAGAGGTTGTAAGAGTTCAGAAATATATAAAAAAGGGATTGCACTCATGAAACTCCTCCTCTTTCTCCCAATTAAAGCTGCCATTGTATCCACCATTGTGTTTCTGTTACTATAGTGATGAAATATATGTAGAAACCTGGAGAGACACCCATTGCTGCATTTCATATATAATTTTTCACAATCTACCTTCCCATTCCTTACTTCCTAAATGTCCATGAAACAGCACCATTTATCATAACAGATAGGTCTGTACACACATATCAATTACAGCATCATCAGGAGGCACACAGAAATAAGTTGGGTGCTATTTTCAAAACGACCAAGAAATGAAATTATTATGTATTTGTTTTAAATAACCATTCCCTTCCTCAAAGTTGTTGCTAAGTTGTGGAGGGTAAAACTGAAGGGCAATTTGACTCTTACTTAAAGCTGACCAGCTTTATTTTAGATTAAACTGCTTTATACTTAATGAATATCATTCTTTTCTAATAACAAACATATATCACATGAATGTTTCATTGTCTTTAAGTCTTAATTTTTCTAGAGTTCAAATGCCCATTACTATCAAATATTTGCCTTCTTCCATTAAGCCATTTCTATATCAGTTGTGAATGCAGATATCTCTCAGCTCTTTAAGTACTTCTCCATATTTTCCTTCTAAACACCTTAATTTTTTATAAACTATTTCCATATTTGTTCTTTACAAATGGGGAATGCTTTTTGGTTTTCTTCTTCATTTATCAAGGTTTAGATTTTGAGATGGCAGCATTTACATTTCTAAAGTTTCTTTTAGCTTGAGATTTATTTCCCTCCAGCTACTTTCTGAACTTGAATTTGCTGGGAGTGGAGATTCCTTATTTTTTCTTCTGATGGGGTAGAAGGGACTCAAACAGCTTTGCTCTGATCCCAGTGGGAAAAAAATGAGGATTTAATTTTGGACAGGGAAGGAAAAGTCAATACTAAAGGTTCCTCACCCTTCCCTGTCTGGCAGGGATTGTCTATTTTCTCCCCACACATTTTAAAAGGAGATGGGACACATCTGAATTCCAGCTTTTTCCCAAGGGAGATTTCATCAGGACAGCCAGGGGAGCCCAGAATGCTGCTTCTCTCACCTTCAACTAAATTTTTTTCAGCTACTGCAATTCAACAATTCTGCATTTTTCAGGCATTTGCTGCCCTTTGCAGGGAGCTGTGACCCAAAGCTACTTTGCCTCACAGAGAACATGAAACATCTGCTTTTTCAAGCAGCCACTGGGACAGACCAGGCTGGCTGCCAGAAAGGATTTAGTGACCTCCTAACCATGAGCAGTCAGTGGGCTTGGATGGCTCAGTGCACATGAGGATGTACCTGGAAAGGAGCCTGTAAAAGAAAATTCCCTTTGGAAACACCCTGGGATGTTTTTAATCACTGAGAGCTAATCTTATCTCTGATTCAGTCTGGGCCATCTCAAGGTTAGCACAAGGACCTGGGGAAGCCAGAGATAACTATGGGATGCCTTCCTGCTTGCTTCATCCATGGGTGACAGTAATTATTATTTCTTGCCTCTGGAAAGTGGAGCTTCTATTTCCCCCTTAAGTACAGGAGAATAACTCATAGGGAGGAGGCCAAAGACCAGCTGCTGCTTCAAGTCTGCTATTCATCTCTAACTCTGGGTGAAATGTAAGGAACTTCGGGTGAAATCTCTAAATTTAGGTTAAATGAAATTTGAAATTAGCACTGGAGATGGATAGGGAAGCTGTCTATGTAGCTGGTGCTGGAGACCATTTATTGTGTCATTCTTAAGAGTATTTAGGAGCTTAAGTCAAATTGATTGCAATGCCATTCTCACTGAAAGTCCTATTTGGCATCTATATATTTCTTTGGGGGGCATAAATATATTTTCAAATCTATCCTAATTATTTGTCTGTTCTTTTCCTATGAATGCAAGGTGCAGATATTTGTACAAAGGAGGTGAACTTTACCCACCTTCATTGCTACCTAAGCTTCAAACAGCTCGCACTTCATAAAATTAATGTCAGATGGTTTAAGATCCATATTGGACCTATGACAGACAGCTTGGAGGGAACAAGAGATGATATGAATTGAATTTGTTCTGCACCTGATATTACTTTGAAGTGGGATAGTGGTGACAATTCTGAAGTCAGAAGGATTAATAAATCTTTGATCTCTTTAACCTGCCATGAAATTCCCTAATTTCATTTGTGGATAGTTTTCCTCACCATCACACACATGCATCTTCCAATGAAATCAGACTTTCCGTGCAGTGCCCTGTCCAAAGCCTCCAAGACAGAGTTTAACTTTCTGTGGCAACACTCATTAAATTTAGAGCCTAATGAAGCAAAG
The DNA here is from genome assembly GCA_008694505.1 of Cyanoderma ruficeps. NCBI lineage: Eukaryota > Metazoa > Chordata > Aves > Passeriformes > Timaliidae > Cyanoderma > Cyanoderma ruficeps. The sequence goes on along the minus strand of VZDJ01000074.1, from coordinate 10,953,135 downwards.
CTCTGGACAAAAGACAGCAATTTTCCACCAACACCTCAAAGCCAGAGATCTGGTGCTCCACCCTGAGTTCTTTGCCCCATTCCTCACAGCCCTGCATGTTTTGAAAGAAGGTAACTTTAGAGATAGGAGGAAATTGGCAACAAACCGAAATTCAACAGAAAACAAAATAGAAATTTTCTCAGGATATTGCATGACTACTTCCCTTGAAACTTCCTCTTCTACCTCAACCTCTACCTCAAAGCTGCCAAGGATTAAATAAGAAAGGATTAACAAATTATTTTATTGATCCAGAGAATATTTGTTGTAGGGAAGGAGCCAGCACCATGATCTTCTTTGTCACAACTGTGCTCACATTTTTAATGCATTCTCTTGCTGGAGAGACACCATCTCAAATTCCAGCCAGAGGTCAGTTGGCTTTCCTTGGATTCATCTCATTTTAACTAGTGCTGACATCCTGAAAGTGAAGTATTATCTGAAATGATTGTATAATTTTTAGCTTCTCTCTTTAGTGTATAATAATTAATCCTTTTCCCTTGTGCAGCCAATGCTTAATGCAGAGACGACATCTTCTTTCTGTCTTAAAAGTTCATCAGCCAGGCTAATTCAGAAATACTGATCCTCTGGACCAGATTAATCATAAGATCACACTCTGGCCCTAAGCAAACTACCTGGAGAAATGAGAAGAGAAACCTGGTTCCCCTGCAGGAGAGGAAGGATCCTCTAAAATTGCAGGAGCTCCTCTTTAGAGAGGTGGGCTCTTGCTTTCCCTCCCTATTTTTGAAGGATAAGAAAACTTAGTTTTATGGGCAGAAGTTTACTACACTTTAGTTTCAGGGCCAGGGAATGAGCCCTGTCCCATTCTCATAGGAGTGCAGACACAGCTGTAAGGACAAAGACCTCTCCCATCTTACCCAACAGTGGCTTCAGCCGGGGAGGAGCTGCAGGTCTCAGAGTGAGTGAATTCTCCCAGGCTTCTGACCTGTGGAGGTTTTTCTTGTTTATATCATCGTCTGTATAAAATTAATATGAATCTCAGAATCATAGAATGGCTTGGGTTGGAAGGGAACTTAGAAATCACTCAATTCCAAGCCCCTGCCATGGGCAGGGAGGAACAGCTTCCACTAGCCCAGGCTGCTCAGAGCCCTATCCAGCCTGGCCTTGAACACTTCCAGGGACGGGGCAGCCACAGCTTCTCTGGATAATCTGTTTCAGTTCCTTGTCACCCTCACAGTAAAGAATTTCATCCTAATATCTCACCTAAATCTGCCCCTTCTCAGTGTGGAGCCATTTCCCCTTGTCCCATCTTTCCATGCCCTTGTCCCAAGTCCCTCTCCAGCCCTCTTTAGGCACTGGGAGAGGCGCTAAAGCTCCCTGGAGTCTTCTCCAGGCTCAGCAACCCCAGAACAACCATATATACCCTCAGCAACCCATATATATGAATCGTACATATTCACTGACATTTTATTTTTATATATATATATGTATGTACATGTTCATGCACATGAATTTACACAGAGAGGTAACAGCCCCCAGTTTTCCAGTCTTCCACTCAGCTTCAATCATAGTTTTTTAGTTCACTTTATAGATCCACCCTTGGTTTGTTTTTATTTTTTTTTCTCTGTACTAAAGCAGAGAATTGAAACTGATTTCTTAATCAAAGAAAATAAAAAGGCCAACGCCTTTTACAGACAACCTATTAGACCACAGACATCTCCCACTGTGAGGCTGACAAACACATTTTCCTCCGTGTTCCCATCCACTCTGTCCAGCCTCACCCCTGACTTTCCGCGAAAGACTCTCAGAAATCCAGGGATGAAACAAGATCAGGGAGAAGTGCTCAGCTTGGAGCCTCCCCAGCTGAGGTTTCTGCCTCTCCCAGGAGAGCCCGTGTAATCATTTCAGCTCCTTCCATGGCTCACACAGACACCTCCCTCAACAGCCCCAGGTACAAATAGCACAGTTCCTGGAGGAACAGCATCTCCAGAGTGGTGAGGGGCTGCTGGAAGGGGACACAGAGACGATAAAGGCAGTGAGGAGGTTTTTCCAACTATTTCTTGGGAGACAACAGCTGAGCTGAGATAATGCTTCTCTTGCACAGAAAGAAGTGACTCCTTGAACCTTCACTTAGAGGGATGGAAAATAATGTAAGTCCTGTGGTTTACTGCACTTTCTCCGCTTAGGGGAAAAAAAAAATGGTTTGTGGTAGACTCTTCTATAGGATTCAGTGACCTTTTATTTGCCTAAAAATCATTAAAATACCTGAGCAGCAGATTTTTCTTCCTGAGTGGCATGAAAAAAAACTGGAAGTGGGGAGGAGTGAGTATTTATTTATTCCTTTGCACAGGAGCTTCCCCATTGTTTTTGACTTGTTATTTTACTGAAATAAGTTAACTAGGGTCAAAAAAAAGGTTCCTAGAGAAGTGAATAGGCATATAAGGAAGTTTTTTTCTGAGCATGAAAATTGCAGATATATATATGTTATCTACAAACTTCAGATTTTCTAGTTACAATATTTATTTCAAACCAAAGACAGAAAAATCTCAATAACCTTAAGTTTTACAACATTACTTTCTCTTACATCGGTTTATACTTATTAATATTGTTCTGATACAGACTAACATTTGGGTTTTGAGACTTAAGAATGGATCTTATTTTAAATAGATTTTTTTGTGTGTGAATAAGTCAGAATTGTTTTAATTGTGGAATGTGTTGTACTGTGGCTGGTGAATGCTTTTGTCATGATAAACTGTGGGGCAAAATAAACTGAAACCTGGGCAAACAAGATTCTCTGGAGGTTCTTCCTGTAGTACAGGTGCTGCTCCTTTTCTATGTCTCAAATATTTTAATTTTTTTGTTGTATTACATTTCAGGTTTCTTTGTAATTATGTGACTGGATATGGGATTATTTTCCATATCCACAAAAAAGTTTTTTGAAATTTGAGTTTTCAAAATTTGAAAAGGTCAAGTAGTGAATTTAATAAAGAAAAATTAGGAACTTTATGACATGGTGTATGTCATTAAGTGACACTATTAAATGACATACCTAATGCAAATGGTTTGTTCAAAACTAACTTCTGATTAGATACATTTTAATATATTTAGAAAACTGTGTCAGATAAAAGACCATATAATTTGAAAATTTCATTCAATTATGGAACTACTAAAACTTTGGCAATCCAAGTTAAAATTGAGATTGTGCGTTCAAGTTAATATTTTTCAAAATTTGTAGTTAAACGGTTTTTTTCACTGTGTTTTAGTGACAGATGAGGGGTTTTCTTTCAGGTCTTCGTTCATGGACCAGCTGAATTTTGTTATGGTTTTGGGAGAAATATTTCTCTTGCATTTTGTCCTAAGTTTTTTCCTCCATATATTAAGCTGCTGAGATACCCTTCTAAATCAAAATGTACACAATGAAAGGAATCTTTAGAATGACAAAATGTCAAGTTTGTGATACTTTTGGTGCATTTAATACTTTCTGTTAATGGTAACAGTCCAAAAGCCAAACCATGACTTTCTACAGATTTTGTTTGTTGTAATCAAGTCATGCTAATATGAGTTATAAGTTTATAGAACCATTAATTACATTAATCACCTTTGAAACACTGCCTGCATATGGAAAGACAAAAAAATCTGACATATTGTCAGTCTGACCTTTAAAACCCTAAATCTCAAATGCAAAAAACCCCAAGTTAACAACTGCAGCAATTCTTACATGGATGTTTAAGCTCTTGGATGTTAGAGGCAGTGAGAGAATAGCTCTCATTCCTTAGTGGCAAAGACAACTCAGATTTCCCTTGTTTGCTTCAGAGCTTGACTTCCCATAAAATCTGCAGGTGGTTCAATACAGCACTGTTGAAAATATTTGGCTAAAAATCACAGCTTGTCCCTTTCCTGGCAGCCACGTGTGACCTGCAGCATGTTCTCCTTCCTTCCACTGTTGTCCTTGTGCAGGGCCCTGCCTGCCTAGATTGGTGAAATGAATGAATTTCCCTTTCTCCTTTTCCTCCTCCTCTTCCCCACTTCAGAGTGATGAAAATGAGCAATTCACACTGTCTGGCCACACTTCTTAAATCTGCCCCCAGACCTGCAGATGTTTCTTGGTACGGCACTGCTAAATCAAGATATATTCCACGTCTTATTCAAGTTAGGAGAGGGCTGGGTCCTGACGTGTTTCTTCTCTTTGTTTTGTAAAACAACAGATAAACCTCACACCTGACCAGCATCTGACCAGTTTCCTTGTTAACAGCAGAGGAAAGAGACCATTATCTCAATTCCTTGTGCAGTCACCACCCTATAAAGCTCCAGTGTGGAGGATCAGTGGATTCGGGTATTATCATACTTGAACCACAAATATATGCAATTTTATAAGTTAACTTTCTGCTAAGACAGCTCCAACCATAGTCCTGAGCTGTGGGGGTTCCCTGGGGGTTTTCTCCACTCCCTGGGCTCCTCAGAGGTTGGAGAGATAATTCTGGATCCTGTTGTTGGCTCATGGACTTTCCAACCAATCTTTCCTTGTCTTCTGGTTACACCCACTATCCTCAGGGACAGGGATGGGCAGGGAATGCCTGGATGATGATGACTCGTTTTAAACCTGTCGCGGGGTGAAGGTGGGCGTGTCCCAATTTAGGAACACTCGAGGGAGGCTCAGGATACAGCTCAGGCTGTTGTAGAAAAACTTTTTTTAATTTTATTTTGACTCCAGTATTTTATACATATGTACAGAGGTCAAGGGATTGGCTACACAGGTCTCCACCCCTTCAACCTGGATGGTGGACATCACCATCAATCATTTCTTCTCTCATAGGAGAAGTATTTAAACATTCTAAGAATAGACATTATTTACATTAAGGCTGCATGTGAAAGTTCTACAGAAAGACAAAAGACAGAAAACTCAAGGCAACAAAACCACATTGTCACATTTGCTGTCGGCTTTTACAATCTTGTTCTGGCCACTTTTGGAGGCTGTTTGTGCTTCTTGATGACCAACAGGTGTTTCCATGCTTTGGCTATTTCCTTGGGGACACCAAAGCTACCAGTTAAAGTTCATGGGCTGATGAACTTTAATGGGTTAATGACCAGGTGATTACACCTAACTCATCCCAACTCCTGCAGCAATGGACTCATCCATGGTCATTCACAGCTTTTCAGCTCTTTCCTCTGAGGTTCACTCCTGTGCTGCCACAGAGTTTCTGTGCTTCCTCAGTGCCTGCAACTGGCCATTTGACAACTTGTCAATTGGCTGTTCAAGCACTTACAGAAAGTGATCTCTGCGCAGATTTAAATTATTTATGATGGCAAAGTAGCTGAAAATTAGGGCCCCCTTACCAGGCAAACGAAAATGTGACTTAACGCTTCACTAATTGCTGAGAAGGCTTGTGCTGGAAGTAGTCATTAACGAGACAATTCAATATTGAGCAATCATAGAATTTTGATGTGTTCACAGTCTGCTGGTGACTAATGATGTTTGCCCAGTCCCACCATGGGCTGTAGAATCACCAATCTTTGGAAGTTCAGCAGTTGTAGTAGGGGCAGTGAGAAGAGTAGGTATAATGCATGCAAAGAGTTGAACTTTTCTCACTTGAGACATCTCAGGTCATCAATTGTAGTCAACTGGTATTTCTTTCCTGAAATAAATATGAAAAGGGGTCTCAAGCAGAGTGTGGGAGCTCGTGGAGGTGTAGCTGTGTAACTCCAAGATGTCTGCACTGAGGTGGAATGAATCCCACCCCAGAGGGGCTTTCTGGATGAATGGTAACTGGCTTCATCAGGTGAATTATTTCGCGAATCTCCACACTGCTTCCTACCTTCATTCTCCACCACGGAATAATCTGTAAATTCCAGTTTGAAGAGTGGGGATTTATCTCACGCTAGTGAGAAAAAAATCTGTTGCACCTTTTTTTTTGTGTGTGTGTACTCTGCATGTGTGTATGTTAATCTCTGTGTTTAGTTATCATTAGCTGCTCTGAATTCACAATTTTGTTGATTTGCAAGGAGGGTGTAAGGTCTGCCTCCCTTGGCAATCTCAGTGGAGCTGCACAGGGTGGTGGTAATCAGGCCTGGGAGAAGTTCCTTGTAGGCTGCAATAGAGGAGTAAGTAAATGAGCTGGAGAAGGGATAAGATGTGCTCTCTTTGTAGAAAGTAATTTTAGGGGTTGCCTTTTACCTTTCAAATAAAAAACAGACTGAGAGAGCTGAGGCTGGGCAGCCTGGAGAAGGGAAGGCTCCAGGGAGACCTTAGAGCCCTTTGAGTGCCTAAAGGGACTCCAGGAGAGCTGGAGAGGGACTTGGGACAAGAGAATGGAGTGACAGGACAATGGATTTAAACTGACAGAGGGGAGATTTAAACTGGATATTGTGGAGAAATCCTTTCCTGTGAGGGTGGTGAGGTCCTGACACAGGTTGTCCAGGGAATCCGTGGCTGCCCCATCCCTGAAAGTGTCCCAGACCAGACTGCACAGGGCTTGGAGCAACCTGGGATAGTGGAAGGTGCCCATGGCAGACAGATTGGAACTGGATGATCTTAAGGATCCCTTCCAACCCAACCCATTCCATTATTCTATGAATGCAGTATTTTCTTTCTTTTTTATTGTGACAGTTTTGTACAGTGGGAAGACAAGAGGCAGGAGCCATAAATTAAAACAAGGGGGATCCAAATGTTGAGACAGTCAAGTTTTGGAACAGGTCACTCAAAGAGGTTGTGCTGACTCTGTTCTTGGAGATTTGTCTGGGCAAAGCCCTGACCTCATGACTTACCCATTTTGAGGAACCTCCTAAGTCCACTTTCAACCCAAATTATTTTCTGATTAAAAAGTTACACGTGTTAATATACAAGCGTTATTTTAATATGTATCTCATTACATTAGGAAAATGTAAGAAAATTAAGGCATTAAAAAAATGTCAGTTTGGTTTGATTAAATCATCTGCCTCAAAACACAGAAACATTTTTCAGGAAAGAGTAGAACAGTTCTGCTATTACTTAATATCTTTTTTTATTTAGCTCCAGAAAAATTTGTCTTCTCCTCTGGAAATTCAGGTGTAGAAAGAAGCAACATAGCTCAAGTGAAACATAGTAACAATCTTCCAAGCCCAACAAACAAACAAACAAAAAGAAATAGGGTTCTGGCCACTCTGATCATACATTAATATGATCATACTTTGGTCATGTTGAACACAAGAATAGTCAACATTTTTCACCTCTTTTTATAACAGATGACAAAGCCATACAAGCAAACAATTAAGAACAATTTTATTCATTAACTGGGATTAAATTGGGGTGATTGTTATAGCAATAAAAGGAGCGAAAATATCTTTAACAACAATCTTGTTTCTTGGTGTTTCGTCTTTAGAAATGAGTATTTCTAGAAATGAAAGCACATTTGGAAGAAGAAATTCTTACTTTGGAAATATATGCAGCTATACATTTTGGTATTTGAGAATTAATTCAGAGAAAGTACGTTTGACAGCTAATAGAACAATTCATAACTGATTTTTGTTTGTTTCTTGTGTTTTTTAATTTTAATAATTATTCTTTGATCATGGTGATTTCATTATCGGTGTTTGGTCTTCAGGAATTCTGAGGATAAGAAAAATTTTAATTTTTAAGACATATTAAATATTAAATACACTGTTCTGTAGGTATTTCAAGTCTTTAGAAAAGGCCAAAATGGTACTTTGTTTCTTCTGTGACATAAAGGGGAAAAATGGTTTTGTATCAGCATTTTTTTCTTCTTTAGCTCAAATTGCTCCATTGATACCTGGTCACATGAAAACTAAATACATCTCAACTCTCTTTTTGTGTGCTACCCGCTCTGAGACTAGGAGTAACAAATTATTTTGGGGATATTTTTAAAGACACTTGAATGAATCAGGGACATTTTTTCCCCAATTACTCAATTTCTAATAATTCTTAGATTTTATTCAGCATTAGGCTGATTAGCTCAGAATTTCCCGTGGATGAAAAGTGTAGTTTTAGCTTTTTGCTCCATGGCTTGCAGCTGTTCTCATGGAAATTTTGCTACTGACATGTGCTGACAACAAGCTCAAGGCTTGACTTCCTTCCCTTAATGTTTGGAATTTTTTTTTTCATAATTGTTTGAAGCAATTTATAAAACCACCAGGAAAGATGTTCCTGCCTACTGTCCAGCTCTGGCAAAGGACTCCAGGCTGTATGTGCCCTCATGCTTCCTTCTAATTCCCCATCCTTGACTTTAGCCAGAAACCTCTTGTTTTCCTAGAATCTCCTCTGCCCTGGAATAGTCTTGAGGGAAAATGGTGTGAGAATCAAAGTTTCTTTTCTGGAAGGTTACAAGATTGTTTCTTGGAAGGGAAGACATAAAACTGCAAAGAAATCTGCAACAAACACAGAATTTTAATGGTGAACTTTTGAGATCAGGTAAACTTTTATGGAAGTGGAGGGATGGGTATGTTTGGAAAATTTGGCACAAAGCCTAATAAAGTAATTATTGTATTCCCTCCGTGCATTGCAGAGAAATTGCATCTTTTCATGCATCATTCACAGCTCCCATTACTGATACCATAACATCTAAATTACTCTGAACATCAACAAAACAAACACCACTTTGTCCAGATGAAGACCTGAAATCTTGCAAGTGGATGTTGTAGTTTTTGTTTTTGCTGTAATACTGCACACAGCTTCCAGACTGTTACCCTGATATTGAAAAGTATAAAATAATGAGTATTCTTGCCTGACTGTCCTATTTCTCTTCCAGAAATGATGCTAATTTGTGCTGGGAGCAAGGGTTACTTCTCATATTCATAATTTTGTGTGCTGCTTTAATAGGAGAGGCAGGCAGACTGCAAAAATGGAGCAATTTCACTGCAGTTAGTTTGTCACTAGCCTCCAGCTGTTGTTCTCACAGCAATGGTTTCCTACAGCTCAGCAATGTGAGGTCAACTGAAATCATGTTGTATCTGGGGAGTAATGAAAAGGCATTGTATGGCAGGAGAAGATACAGGCAGTCAGAACACACACACAAAAAATTGTTTACAAAGTAAAACAAGGCCTCTTGGTTCAGGCTGTGTTTTCCTGGGGTGTTCCATGCAGTGTCTGGAAAGGAAAGGTGGAAGACCAGGTTGTGAGGCAGGATGACCTAAATTTCAGGATTAAGCTCTCAGTGCTGTGTTAGTGTCAAATTAGAGGCGCCCTTGAAGAGATGGTGGCAGCTTCTGAATGAAAAAACCTGACCGTGTGTCTCTAAGGTGATCTTCTCCTGTGCCTGCTCAGCCCTGATCCACCCCAGGGAAAGCCCTGGACCAGGTGGCATCATTGCACAGTGTGCATGCAGGTGGGGCTGCACTGGCTCAGGAGTTCCCTTTACTGAATTAACAATGTCTTCCCAGAGGTCATAATCAAAGGAAATGTTTTAGAGAAATCTCCTTGCAGAGCATGCACTCAGGTTGTGTTTAGTGGACGGGTTCTATTCAAAACCTGGCCAGATTTCTTAATCAAAAATGCAAAGTGTTTTTCTAGTATATTGTCACTTTTTTTTTTTTTT
>VZDJ01000074.1:10877393-10943435 GCA_008694505.1 Cyanoderma ruficeps | reverse complement strand
TTTTTTTTTTTTTTTCTGAGCAGCTCAGGAGCATTTAGGATAATGTATATCTTAAATGAGGTGCTCTGAATACACTCTTAAGTTTATAGAGGTTTGCTCATAACCTATCTGTGCATATAATTAGGAAAAAATACTGAACTGACTGAACTCTGAAAAAGGTACTGATCATATATTTTCTTCTTTTTTTTTCTTCTTTGCAGAAGCTGATGCCTTAGAAAGTTGATGTTCTTAGCCATGCACGGGCAAACAGTTGCTTCATTTCCATAACTTACCAGTTTTACTTGACTTCCTTTCTACTTGTTTCTATTGTTTGGACAGAATTAGAGACAGGAAGAGAAGCATGAAAAATGGCTGAATTCTTTCTGCCTGGTTCCAACAACTTCCGTAGGTTCACTCAGGAATCCTTGGCAGAAATCAAAAAGAGAATTGCTGCTGAAAAGGTTCGTCAAAAAAATGACACAGAGCAGAAACCTGAGGAAAAACCACGTCCTCAGCTTGACCTAAAAGCTTTCCAGAAGCTGCCAGGTCTCTATGGAAATCCTCCTGAAGAGCTCATTGGGGAACCACTGGAGGATCTCGACCCGTACTACAAAGATCATAAGGTTAGAGCCAACCAAGATGCTTGGATTTTATTTTTAACTAATTTAATTAAATTTATTGTATTTTCAAAGGTTTCTGTGGGCAATCTATCAAAGAGTTTTGCTTACAACCCTTTATGCAAAGGGATTTCTAGCTTAAACATCCCTTTCTAGCTTAAACAATCCATGCAGTTGGCACAGCTGAGTGTTGTGCTGTAATCTTTTTTATAAAAAAGCTTAACTTTTAATTCTATGGATGAAATAATATGAAACCGATTACCATTTGAAGGAGAATAGAAGCAGAAAAATAATCTGGATAAAGGAAGAAAAGGAGGGGGTTGAGAAAGAAATAATTAGAAGTTATAGTAAATGTGTATATTTTGTACATAATTTTGTACATTTTCATAGATTCCATAGTTTTGAACAATGTGTTTCACTCCATCTCAACACTTTTGTTCCACTTACACATCAAATAAATGATGCTTAAGCATAAAAATTATTTAAAAACAATTGCTGATGAATCCTCCTGACTCAGGCTCCATATTCCAGTTGTGAAATATTGAAGAATATGATTTTCAATAACAAACAGAGAAATGGAAACTAACCCACTGGGAATTACGCTTTTCACTTGAGAGGAAGTTAAACATTGAACTAATTTCTACAGCCAAAGAGCTACAGGATCACTGTCAACAATAGCAAATAATGAAAAAGGCTGCAGTTTTTCCTTGCACCTCTTGTACGTCAACTCAATAAGGGGTTAATGCTATTTTAAGAGAATAATCATAAGCAAGATTAGTTCTGTGCATGGCTCATTCCCAATCACAAGGTTGAAAAAAGAAGTTTGTGCTAAGGAATATTTTGCAGCCTGAGAGTTAAAGTTTCTGATGAAAGGACAGCAAATTTATACAGCCTTTCCAGTTAACCAGGCTAAAGTGAAATTCAAGCTCTTGCCCATGACTGACACAAGAGGGTATAGCCCAAAAATATGTTCTGTGTTCAACTTCCTGACAAATTCTCGTGTGTCTATTTTTAAAAGGTTTTCATAGTGCTAAACAAGCAGAAAACAATCTACAGATTTACTGCTACACGTGCCCTGTGGATCTTCAGTCCCTTCCATCCAATACGAAGAAAAGCAATTAAAATTTTAGTACATCCATATCCTTTTTTCAGCTTTATTCACCCTTTGAATTTTAAACCTTACATAACCCTGTACGTTTGTATTTCAGAGCATTGAGTTAATGTGGTCTTTTCCTCACTACAGACAGATTCTAATTATGAATCACCTTAGATACTATTAGTGTTTTGGTGCTCTTGTGATATTTAGAAATAAATTTTGTGAGTGTTTGGCTTATTTAGCCTGATTTTCTACAGATTTGTGTTTTGAGCTCTGATACTGATTTCCTGATGTGTCATAAACAAGTATCCCATTCTGAAGTCTTTCCCAGTGGGAAGATTGATGAAATATCTATCCTCCTTTTTCATATTCTGCTTACCCAAGTGTGGGAATTAATTCAACTCGTGTGCCAATGCTGGTCAACCACTGGCCAGTTTTGAGAGAAAAGGCTGAGATAGGCAAGTACACACAGGAAAACACAGAAAAAAAACCATGTAAAGTTAGTTTCTTTGGGAAACAAGATTCAAAAACTGTACATGTGGTATATGAAAGTAAGTATTTCCAGGAATGCTGTCGCAGGGAATGCCTTGGGAATATAAATCTGATAGAGATCCCCCCTCATACATCAAATTTAGGGGGTGGGAATCAGAAGTGTATTGCTCCAGTTTGGCACTGGGGAAGGACACCTGCGCTGTTACTTGGGACTGAATCAGACCCAGAGTGGAGTCTGTGATGTCCCTGTGTGGATTTCAGGTTTCCAGCCATCTCCTGCTCTCAGGTAACTTCAGTGACTTGAAGTTTTCACTGTAGCAGTGTGCAGACATCCCTGGAAGAGTGATGCCTCTCATCTGGGGCTTTCTCTGGGCAGAAGTTGGCTGACACTGGCATTTCCACAGGAGTGGCCTAGCTCCTCCTGACAGCTGGACCATGCCTAGAGCTAAAGCCAGGAATCTATTTTTGGGGATGCAGAGGATGGATAATGGCAAAGATAGACATCTTTCTAATACTCTTCTACCCTATGTGTGGTACAAGATGTGAGATCCAGCTCCAGAGTCATGTGCTTGAGCTCATGTGTCAACAGATGAGATGGCTACCCAGGCTCCTGTTCTCTGGGCCAGCAGGTCCCAGATGGCACTTGGGAAGCCCCTAGAGTGGGCTAAACATGGGCACCACAATATAAAAACCCCATTAATCTGTTAGGGAGCATCCAAAGGAGGGCTATGAAGATGGTGAGTGGTCTGGAGGGGAAGCCATGTGAGGAGCAGCTGAGGGCACTTGGTCTGTGCAGCCTGGAGAAGGCTGAGGGGAGGCCTAACTGCAGTCACAGCTTCCTTGTGAGGGGCAGTGGAGGGGCAGACCCTGATCTCTTTGCTCTGGTGACAGGACTTGAGGAAACAGCTGGAGCTGAGCCAGGGAAGGTTTAGGTTGGATATCAGGACAAGGTTTTGCACCCAGGGGTGGTTGGGCACTGAACAGGCTCCCCAAGGCAGTGGTCACAGCATCGGCCTGGCAGAGTTCAAGAAGCACTGAAACAACGCTCTCAAGCACACAATGTGACTCTTGGGATGTCCTGAAAAGGGCCAGGAGTTGGTGTTGATGATCCTGATGGGTCCCTTCAAACTCAGCATATTCTATGATTCTATGATCTAGAGTTGTTTGACACTCCTGCAATCACCCTGTCAGATTTCGTGCTGTCCTTTGGAAGAGAAGAGCTTTGCCAGGTCAGAGGCAGGTTTGGGCTCCACCTGTGTGATTTGGGCAAGTGTTTAATTTGTATGCCATAAAATGAAACTAAAATTACACCCTTCCACCCAGTCCTAGAGTGGTTGAGGGTCCTTTTTCCAGGCTTACAATGCTTAGAGCAGCAGATCCGTACTCAATACAGAAGCAATGAATAACAACTGTAGTGCCTTGTCATCTAACATGGCTCAAAATCAGTGAATACCTGTGCATGCTGTTCTTACATGTCCTTTAAACAAAAAGCCAGCTAATACGCCAGTGATTAATGCAATATTTAATTACATTTCTGAATCCATGTCGTATGCTTTGCCTTCACTCCCATGACTTACATTGTTCACCTGGTTTATCATGTGCACCATTTTAACTAATTGTGTATTCATGACTCGGAATGAGCCTTGTGTATTCACGACTCAGAATGAGTCATCTAAGCCTTCATCGTCTTCATGGATCACGTATGTTGAGTAAGTATCTGTGGGTATGTGTATTTTTTATTTATGTAGTTGTATTGAGTTACTGAGACTTGCCACTTTCACTGGAGATAGTTTGTTCGGACTGTTTGGAGACAGATTTAAAAAGAAAGTTGCTTAAGGGAATTTTTAAATCTAGATTTTATTTGAGGAAGTAGTTCTGTCTTTAAACCCATTGTATATAATAATTGTGGTGTTATAGGAGAAAGTGTAGATTAAGTTCCACTGTTGAACTGGCTTCACGTCTGTTCTGCTGCTCCAGTTTTCTCACTTTCTGAAGTTACTCAGTAATTATTTGCTCTCTCTCAAGACATATTTCCTGTTGTTACTGATGCAGATTGAGCACATGGGAGTTGCTGTCTTTCAAAATTCTGGCTAATTATATTGATATGCTGAGTTTTTCTCTAATAAAGTGCTCTGTCAGAAGCCCTTGGCCTGCAGAGTGCTGTTAGAATGTAAAGCTTTCATCTTCAGTGCTGCCAACACCTGCAATGTTAAATCACAATAAATGCATGTTTTGTAGTCAGTTTTGAAATGTGTAATGCCAGGGTTTGTTTTTTAAGAGACTATTTCAAGCGTCACTTTTTCACTTTGGCAAAAGTGCTAGAATATGAATACTGGTAATTCTAACACCTAGTACAAAGGAGAAGATTCCCTAAAACTTAGTATTATAAACAGTTTTAAAATTATTTTTTACTATATCATGTTAAATGACACTGAAACAGCTTGGAATGGCAAACTCTCATGCAAACAGGAACAAGACTCTGCATGGTATTAAAATATACATCTCCAGAAGATGCTGAGGTGCTTCGCTACCTGCGAGAGAGTTAAAGGTTGGATCAGAGTTGTATCTGCTGTTGGCATCAACTACCACTCAAATGCATTTCAAGAATAATTTCAGAATAATTCTTCCCAAATAAGAAAGGAAGCACTACATCCATATAATTTCTCAGTGCATTTGCTGACTACCAAATGAAAGTCTTTTGAATTCTGTAGGGATATCGTTGGCTTCTTGAAATTATAAGTGCACTCAGTTAAGTCCAGAAGAGCTTTTACTGATAATTTTCCGTTAATAAGAATAATTGCCATCTTAAATTGAAAACCCTCTACTCTTGTATTCCTCTAAGTGTTTTAAATATTCTGCACAGAAAGGGTTGTTGTGTGCCCAAAGGAAATAACACAGCACATCACAACCTCACTTGGCCACTTGAAACTGGAGGAAGATACAAATGTGAATCTTTATTAGAGCTAGCAACTGAGAGTTTGGTGTTTCTGAAATCATGGGGACTCACATGGAAGAATTTGGAAAAAATAGTTGAATGCCAAAATGTGTGTCATGGCTTGCACATTAACAGGCATGTCTAGGTTGCAGCCAGCTACTCTCTCCAGCTCCATGTGAACCAGACACTGGTGGAATACACTGAAATCCAACAGAAATCTCTTTGTCCTCTCCAGCATTGTCTCACTTTGCTGGCCCAGACATTAAATAGTCTGACTGTGCCTCTCCCATTGAGTGCTAACACTGCTCTTTCCCTTTGGCTCTTTTCTCCCCTCCTTAGATATACTTTCACTGGCATTTACACTTTTGAATCATTGATAAAAATCCTGGCATTAGGATTCTGTCTGAACGAATTCACTTTCCTTCGGGATCCCTGGAACTGGCTGGATTTCACCGTTATTGTCTTGGCGTGAGTGGGAACAAATAAAATATGGATTACAAATAATAATGGAACAAATAAATTATGGATTTATATGGAACATATAAAATATGTACTGGAAGTTCTCATTTCTGTGGTGCAAAAGGCTGTCTGTGGTTTAAAAACCAGCCTATGGCTCTGAATTGCACCTGAAACTGTCTAGAATATTGACTTTTCCCCTTGTTTAGCACTCACTCTATTACAACAATGTTTTAACCTTTCAAGAAGGGAACAATAGAGCTGTGCAGAGCAAGATATTCCCAGTGGTGGTTATACGTGAATGGATGTATTTAGACTGGTGAAATGCAAGAGCTGGTCATAAATACAGACTTGCTGACCCCATGAATGAAAGTAGAATTTTGCAGTTAGGGTAATGAGTATAGACACCTGGATAGTGGATTAAATTATGACTCTGTCTCCAAAAATCATAGTTAAAGCCTAATTTTCTGGCAATTAGCAAGCTTCTATATACTGGTTAAATGCAGCTACAGAAGGGAGACCAAACCAGCTCAGCCAGCATTTGTAAATTCATAATTTTGAGTGGCACCTTTGTATTTTAAATGAATGATATTTAAAGATGCTCACACAAAAGCAGATGTGCACAAGCC
The DNA here is from genome assembly GCA_008694505.1 of Cyanoderma ruficeps. Lineage (NCBI taxonomy): Eukaryota > Metazoa > Chordata > Aves > Passeriformes > Timaliidae > Cyanoderma > Cyanoderma ruficeps. The sequence goes on along the minus strand of VZDJ01000074.1, from coordinate 10,937,231 downwards.
AGGAGCCACCTCAGAGGGAAACTCTAATAATGAAGAAATGCATTTCTGTTTTACAAGTCTTCAGACAAATCCTTGATATGTAGTTTTTTTAACACTTAAAATACACTTGGAAAGATTGACATCCAAGAATGACCACTGCAGATAACTGCCCTGTTAACTCTGTTAAACCACTTGGTATTTCACATCTGCTCTTTACAGGTATGTGGTAGCATTTAGTGACTTGGGGAATGTGTCAGCCCTCCGGGCCTTCAGGGTTCTCAGAGCTTTAAAAACCATTTCAGCATTCCCAGGTAAGAAATCTTACTTGCTGAGTATTTTCTCCTACTTACAACTCATTCTTTGGTTCATTCAAAACGTTGGCTTTTGCCTTTTTTTTTTCCTGTATCTTTCACAATTTGCAGGCACAGCTGAATTTGTGCACACCAAAAGAGTCTCAGTTCATCTGTCCCAGTCAGAATGAATCAAGTGTTAGAAAGATTACTGAATATGGTTTATTTTCATTATGCTTTTAAAGACACTGTTGACAGTTTATAATTCTTTTGGGTGATGTGTGTATTATGGTTCCACGTAAATAATTCTGGATATTGAAGGGACTTTGCCACTGATGATCTTACATCATCAATCCATGCCAGGAGAGGTTCAGGTTGGATATTATCTTCACAAATTACCACTGTTGGAAGTATCATTTGAATCATGCATATTACTTTTCATGCATAAAGAAAACTAGACTATCTCTGGTTCATCATTTTTGAGTGAATATTTTTCAGAGATTAAAGGAACATCTAAAAATTGTAGGGTCAGAGAAAGAAGGAAAAAAGGTATTTCTCTCATATTAGTCCCTCTCATTCTAAATATACTTGTATTGCAAATATATTTGCCACATATTATCCTGTAATTCTTATACTTTGGCTTTTATACGTTGTTTTAACTCCAGTCAAGTATGATATTTGAATCTCAGTTTTTCATCCTGTTTTCCCTTTTTACATTGTCTTTTTAGGGCTCAAGGTCATTGTAGGGGCACTTATCCAGTCTGTTAAGAAACTTGCTGATGTGATGATCCTGACCGTTTTCTGCCTGAGTGTTTTTGCCCTCATAGGCCTCCAGATTTTTAAGGGCAATCTCAGGCAAAAGTGTATCAGGAACACTACAGAGTTTTGTAATAAAACATGGGAAAGTTACGAAAGAAATGGTAAGGATTCAGGTAATTTTTTCTCCTTAATTCTTCTTTAGATGATGGTATAGACACCTATGCACACATGTATAACCACTGCTATGAATGATGTTGATGTTTTGACTGATATTTTGATGAGTAACTACCTGATAATGGTCTTCTGATTGCCAGAGCGGCTCGCAGGCATCCAGGAATGCACTCCTTCCCTTCATTATAAAATAAAGCACTCCCAAAATTTCCAGTAACATCCAGATCTGTTTCCCTGAATGATATGACAGTAACTGAAACATGCATTAGCTCATTCTCTGTTGTAATTCCCCAAAGTTCACCTTTTACTACAGGCTGAAGAGCCCACGCATCTTCATTTTCCTGCTCAGTGAGAACTACTCCTCAGCTTAAAAACAGAAGAATTTGTTGAAAAGTCAAATTACTTACTTCTTGACATCAAATATATCTTATTTTATGTCTTGTATAAGATACATACAATACATATGTTTCATGTTTACACCTTGGCTGAGGCTGGAGATGGAACCATGGAGCAGAGATCTGAAAATGCATCAAAGCATCCTCAGAAGAACAGCTGTAAGATGCAATTCAGAATAGCAAAGCAAAGCCTTGTGTTAAAGGAGAAGCCTCAATATATGTGAAAAGACCAGCCTTAAAGTTATCAAAGTCTGTGCCAAAGATATGAAGAAACCTTCATCACTGAAGAAAATCTATCCTAGTGAGTTCAGACATAGCAGCAGTTGCACGGGAAGAGAAGAATTTTCCCAGGGGAACTCTGAAAATACATGAAAATTCACCCAGAATTGCTGTTTGTCCACACTCTGTGTGCGAGATTTGTTCAGACAGGATTTCTTCAATAACTTCAAAGTCCAGGAGAAGAAAGTGTAGAAAAGATTTTTGAGAAAATCCTTTTTTTTTTTCTTGTTCCGACCAAAAGACAACACGTAAGAAGCAAGTAATTTATGTGTGCAGAATGCTGTAAAAATCATAACTGAAAGCAAACTTGAAAAGGAACCAATCAGTGACTAGAACACTGTAGCAGAGACCATGGATGTGACAAAGTTGGGCTAAAAATGCTGATTTTCCATGGTGAAGAACAAGAAGTAAGAGGATCTATATTTTAGTATATGCAGAACATTGAAGCTGTATAAAGACAATGGTGTGGAGAAAACAGAGCTCAAGAAATATAAAATCTGTATTTCTTCACAACATTTGTGTTGTTCAAATCCTATGCCAAAAAGAAAATGCCCAGACAGGTTTAATGCAAGGAGGATTACTTTCCTATAGGATTTAGGATGTACAGCCCTACAAGCCCAGTTTTCTATAAAACTATTTTTGTATATTTTTTGTACGCCTTTCCTCCTGACTTTGTGGGAAGTTTCCATCTCCCACATGGAGAACTGTACTGTTCTATGTTACTATTATTCTCTGAAGTCACATGTTTTATGTTACCATGATTCTCTGAAGTTCAGTCACTGAATCTTCTTAAAAAAACTTTTTTTTTTTCAGTTTGCAGGAGTGAGGCGGAGCAAAATTTCAGTGGAAAGTAGCCCAAACAGGGATTCATTCCTTTATGGGGTATTTACATGGTATGGCAGAACTGGTATCAAAGGTTCCTGGTGGCTCTGAATCAGACTGACTGATCTGAGGAGCACAGGAGAGGTTTGAGGAGCACCAGGGAGACATGAGACCTCCCTTACATCTGGGATAATAAATCCAGATCTTAATGGACATAATTAGCTATTAGCTAAAGCTTTTACTTTGATTCTGCTGATAACAGAGTAACTAATGCTAAGGGAAATAGGGGAAGTGTTCAGAAAGGGCACAGCTCCAGCATCTTAATGGATAAATCTGCATTTCTCAGCTAAGCAGGGTTAGGAGCTGCTGTTTGGCTCAGTAGTGGATATTCACACAATCAGATTTCTCTCTCTTCCTCCATCAGAACCAGACTTTTTTCTTATTGCTCATTGATAACAGAACTGGTCTATGCTACTCCTAGCAATGTTTGCACACATTCTTGGAGAGAGGTAATTGCTATGGGTCAGAACTCTGCCAGTTTCTGCTAACATTTACCAAATATTGCATTGGTTTAACATTTAGATTAGATTTTAGGGAGAAATTCTTTAATCACAGAGTGGTGAGGCCCTGGCACAGGGTGCCCAGAGAAGCTGTGGCTGCCCCTTGATCCCTGGAAGTGTCCCAGGCCAGGCTGAATGGGCTTGGAGCAACCTGGGATAGGGGCAGGTGTCACTGCCCATGGCAGAGGTTGGAATGAGAGGAGTTTTAAAGTCCCTTCCCAACCCAAACCACTCTGGGATTCTGTGACTGTGTTTGAGCCTATGTCTTCCAATTCTTCATTTCCTTTATACAGATACAGCCAAAGTGATAATGTCTTTAAAAATTCTGCATTAAAGGACTGCCTTCAGTCTGAAATTTGTGCATACACCATGTGCATGCTTATAAATGAGGCCAGGGCATCCTGCAATCTGGTGCAGTCATTGTGAGCAGGGGAAACCTGTGCACTCACTCTTACAGGTCACTGGTTACTCATCACTACTCATATTAAATGATGGAAGATTCAGGCAAGAAAGTGCTTTGGGTTTAATTTTTTCCCCCCTTTTTTTATTTTTAATAGATGACTTTGCTAGGAAAAATGGTACCGCGGATATTTTGCTGTGTGGTCCTGGTGCTGGGTGAGTGCACTTAAGATTATTTCTTCCTTGGAAGTTTTCTCTGCCCCAGTGCTCCTATATTTGCTCAGTCATGTGAGACAAAAGCAGAAATTCCAAGCTTTCCTTGAATGCAGAAACAGGAACACAGAAAACAAAGTATAGCAAAGAGTCAGATAAGTTAAGTCTTGCAGGGAATGGAGTATGAACTTGCAGTTGGCTTATTCAGATCTAATAAGTCTTTTAGACTTTCCTGAAGTGTTGTCTTCCTCTTTCCCATGGCCATATGAGAGAACTGAAAATGTGAAAGATCTGGGATATAGCACAGGACAGACACTCCTCTCTGTGAAGGCTCATGAGCATTAAACTGGAAAAACAAACCACAAATTTTGGAGGGCAGGTTTGGGCAAGGAGGGAGATGTGACTGCTTTGCAGTGAGGGGCAGGGGATGAGGACTGGTGATGAGGGGGCTGAACTGGGATGGTGGTGGTCTACTCCAGCCTGTCTTCTTCCTTTGTTTCTGGATTGTGGGTGCTGCTTTTTCAATCCCTCCTTCCAGCCAATACCACCTGGAGTAGAAAACTGGTTTGCAATCTAATGAACTGCAGAGCTGAAACATAACCAGAACTCTTAAATAAAGCTGAAGTATTCCTTGAAATCTGCACATTTATGAGGGCTAAATACACTTTTTGTTATTAATTCTAGGGTCTGTCCTCCTGGCTATAAATGCTGTAGAATTGGGCCAAATCCTGATTATGGTTTCACCAGTTTTGACACATTTGGCTGGGCTTTTCTTTCCTTATTCCGCCTGATGACCCAGGACTACTGGGAGCGTCTGTACCGACAGGTACCAGTTTTGTGCATGGTTCAGAACTGGTCTTCATTAGTTGAAGCAGAAGATGTGTAGAGAGGACAAGAAACCTCAAATAAAAGCAATAGCTGCAAGTCAGTGAGCCCACACCTACCCTTCTGCATATGACTCCTAGAGAAGGGATGCTGAAGTGCTTCCCAGCCCTTTCACCCTGCTCTTGGATAAATGTCCTAAAAGGGTTCTGTACTGTCCTTAAAAAATGTAAAAATGCCTCCTCAGTTGTCTTCATGGGGTGTACAATCAATGATTCACATGTGAGGGTGTAGGAGGAGGCAGGAAGACAGGGAAGAATAGCAAAGAAATTTCTAATTCCATTTAAGCTTCCTGAAGCACTGTGTCTGGGAAGCTCAGTGCTGTTAAAGAATTTCAGAGACACCTTGAAAGCCTACTTGGTATGTTTTGTGGTAATGTTTATCTCTGTGGTGTGTTGCTTGCAGACCCTCAGAGCTTCTGGGAAGGTGTATGTAGTCTTCTTCATCATGGTAATCTTTCTGGGCTCATTTTATCTAGTCAACTTGATTCTGGCTGTAGTAACAATGGCATATGAGGACCAGAACAAGGCCACCATCGCTGAAACTGAAGCAAAGGAAAGGATGTTTCGGGAAGCCATGGAATTACGGCAGATAGATCAAGAGGTAGATAAATTATTCACTTGCAATTGTTTGTCTTGTTGTTCAATTTTTGGTCACGTAGCCTAGTTTAGGTTTGAAGGGACCTTAAAGATCATCTCATTCCAAGACCCTGCCATGGCCAGGGAGACTTTCCACTAGGCCAGGCTGCTCAGAGCCAGACATAAGGAAAAGCATCACTCCCTGTGTACACCTGCATATAAAAACCACTCATGGAAATAGGAGCAAGTGATAACTTACGGAAATTAGTGATTCCTGGAGCTGCAGAACAGCTCCTTGTTCAGTGTGTATGTTTCCTGTGAAACAATGACTTTTATTCTGGATAAAAAGCATTAAAGGTTGATGTTACTTTAAGAAAAGCTGTATTTTTAAATCTAGAAAACATAAAATTCAATCAACCAGCAGCTTCCAAAAGAAAATGTTGGTTTTTTAAATTCTTTTTTATTCTATTTTGGGCTGCTAAGCAAAGAATCATACAGTAATTCTGCTGGATTAATATCTGAGCAAAACCCTATTGTAGTTGAATGAAAAGTCTCTTGGTAACTTAAATAGCATAGAAGTTTCTGGAACAAGATACTCCAATGTTTTTAAAACATCACCCTACATTCAGATGGGAAGGAAAATCATCCACACTGTGAATACAGTTCCAAGGATTCCCAATGAAAAGAAAGAATTTTATTATGGTTTGAATGTTTATTTTGGGGAAAGGATATATTCTACTGCATTATTTTCAAACTGAGCATTTTTATTGCAAGCAGATTTGCCATATGGAGAAGTAGCAGCTATAATGTGATTATTTTGCCTTTGGCAAGCCCAGTACATGTGATCATATAACACACTGCAGATAGCAAATTGTTCAGTGCCCATATGCTGGGGAAACTCTCTTCTCTTTCTTTTAGCATTATCATATATCTGAAGATTTTTAATGAGTTTTGAGAAACACAAATTGTTATCAGGAAATAACAATATAGAGCACAGAAGGGCATTCTTGCTGCTTTTATTCAAAGCACCCAGAAAAATATAATGCATGTTTTTCTTTTAATTTCAGTTGCTGGGTATTAAAGAGATTGATATCCCATCACTTAGCTCCTTTGAAGCCTCTTCTCTGTCATCCAAAGAAATCAAAGAAAGGAGCAATAGGAAAAAGAGAAATAAGTCATTGGGGAGAGAAGATAATGAAGAAGAAGAAGAAGAACTCCCCAAGTCACAGCTCCCAGACAGTCAACGAAAGTTGGTAATCTATTATCTGAATCTGAGATCCTTACAGCTTTTCTAGCTTTAATTTAAAATTTATGACTTGAAAGCATAAACAAAATTCCATTACAAATGCAGATCATTTTTAAGTCTTTAAAAGAAACAAATTTGGGGATAAAGAAGAATTAGATGTAGAAATTAATTTGAAAATGAAGTATTATTAATGGAGGATGAAAGCAAAGTTTAAATAGTTAAATAAATTTTCTATAACAATGAAAAATAAAAAGAAGTGGATGACTGTCAGAACTTAGCTTTTATACCGTCATTCTCTGTGAAAAATTTCATACTTAAAATGTAAGCATAAAGCTTATCTCAAAAATAGCTGGTACAGCTCATAATGTTTTATTATCTGGCATTGAGAATCTAAACATAATCCTTCCCAAAAAAATCTAAATCAAATAAGAGTTTTGGACTTGCAGTGGTTGACCGTAAACGTTATGAAACTCTAATAATTTACAGCTTCCCCAGATTTTCTCTATGATATTTTGCTGTTCCCTCTGTTTTGCTTCCCCTGGGCTTCCAGTCTCTCCTGGGCCTGGTGTACGGCCCCAGCGCCAGCCAGGCCGCGCGCCGGCTGAGCCACGGGAGCGTGTTCAACTTCCAAATCCCTGCCGCTGAGGCTGGTTCCAGAGGGGATTTTGGTGACAAGGACACCCACAAACCCCGGTGTCAGTCCCTGTCGGGAGCACAGATGGGAAGACGGCCCAGCCTGCAAAGCCAACGGGGCCACAGCTCCCACCCCACCACTCCGAACTGCACACGGAGCGGAAAGGCCGACAACGCGGTCGAACACCTCAGGGCGGGTTTGGGGATGAGAGGAGGGAGCAGCAGGGTGCACAGCCAGGACCCGGTGTCCTCTGAGGGAGCCACGCTGCCACCAGTCATGGAAAGCTCAGGAAGGGGGGATCTGGTAAGGAAAAGTGTATATTTTTAATATATTTTAAATATATGCTTTATATAGTGGTTTGTCGATCAGTGGCGGGTTTGGGTTTTTTTGTTGTTTTAAGAGTTTCGCCTTAATGGCAAACAGTGATGTGAAGTCAAGAATACTGATGTGGGAATTTTTCAGTTGTCTGTAGAATCTGGTTTTTAATAGTCTGATGCTACCTGAAAATTAGATTTTGGCCTTCCCATTGTAAACCTTATGTTTCTGCTATTCACTAATTGCACTAACATAGTTTGAAAAGTTCCTAGTAGTGCTGAAATTAAAAGTCACCCAAGAGTCTTTTCATCCTAAATGCTGCCCAGGGGTGTAATTTTGAATAAAACCTGTGGGATTTTTTGTTTGGTTGGTTTTGGTTTTTTTTTGGTTTGGTTTGGTTTGGTTTGGTTTTTTCATAGCCCCTTTAGCATCACGTAGCAGCTTTTCCTGTAAATTCCCCAATTTGTCCTATTTGTCCTTCACCTCTCTCCTATTCCATTAATCTCTTGAGTAATTCCTAGGCCTATTTCCTCTCATACACTCATTTCCAAGGCTTTGCTTGCCCCATGTTACATGCCTGCAGGATCCATCTACTGCAGCCCCATGAGACAGTTGGACCTTCAGTCTCACCAATATTACATCTTGTAAAAACATACATTTATTTGGCTGCATGTCATCGTTCCTGTTAACTCTCACAGTTACCCATCATTACATCCTGCCTCATTTCACTCCTGTGGTATCTCCCTAATCGTGTTTACTTCTCCGAGCAGCCAGCTGTGCATGATGAGAGCAGCACGACGCATTTACCTCCTCATCTGTCAGTGGAGTACTTTAATGAGGTTCTTCAGAGACAAAGGGCAGCAAGTGTAGTCAGCATAATTACCACTATCTTGGAGGGTAAGTGGTTCCTCATTAAGTTTATTTCAACCCTAAAGCAGTGCTACCATGAAAGAACAAAACATATTTCTTAAAGGTTAGCAGAGATTTGTAGGCATGTAGTTAGGAATTTCATTGTTAATTTGGATGTCTTTTAGAAAAAAAGGTGTTACACATTCTCTATGTACTGGAACACGTCCTTTGTCTATTGTAAAAGCTCGTTCCGTAGGGAGTGAAGGGGGTTGGGGTGAGAGTGGGTGGAAGATATTTCTGATCATCTGATCTGCAGGACTGGGACACTTTTCTCCTCCTGATCCTCTGATTTCTCTTGTGTCAGTGACAGAATTCAGAGGATTCACAGGCATACAGAATTCAACAATTAATAAGATTATGCGACTAAAATTAGTTATGGCAATTCTTGGATACTGAATACTTGATGTCATGATTTTATTCCTTTAATTTATCTTCCCATATGAATTTTTGGTGGGAGTTAATCAGCGACAGTTATTTTGATGACAGTCAGTTTTGTTGCAGATTCTGCTGAAAAATTTCAGTCCAAGTTATTCAGGATGATGAACTTTTGTTTTCTTTTGGCTCTTTTGAGGAGCTCTACCACCAGTTCTTGGACCACAAGTATGGGATTGAACAGGGGGGTACCTGTGGCAGGAAGGTACCCTTTCTTAATTTTTTAGAAGATTTTTTCCTGGGAGAATCACAGTTGCAACACATCCAGTTGAACTTTGCCTTGCAGTGTAATTCTTCAGAAACCTGGGTTTTGTTGCACAGTTTCAGCTGTGAACTGGGGTGGAACAGGACTTGTGGCTCTAGTGGAAGACAAGAGCTAGACCAGGAGTGAGAACTGAGTCAAAAGTGATCACTGTGGAATAAGTGGTGTACAGTGCAGGTGTAAGTGTTAAGCCTGGGGAAGAAGAAATGAAAATTAAACAGAGGGAAGAAATAAGGACACACCCAATTAAGAAAAGGATATGAGTCAGATCCAGCTCATCTCTTTTTGAAAAGCTTTCAGGTCCCTGAAAACCAGATGAGTAATTCCTACTGTGCTTGTAGTTAAAACTAGCTCCAGTTGGTCAATGAATTTGCACAGGACTTAAGCTGGGTCAAAAGTATTTTGAAGGGCTCATTAATATTAATGGTGAAGAAGGAAAAGCTATGAGATTTAGATTTGATTAAAAATATGAAAATGACAAAGACAAAATGGCTTCTGTCCCGAGTTCTACTTGTGGAAAATGGAAATGTGTTGAACTTGCATCAGCTGGGAAATGGTGGGTGTGACCTTTCCCATAGAAAAGGCCAAAGGCCAAATTTCAAGCAATTTGGATTTGCCAGAGTCAGAAGTCCCATGTCTATGATTGATTCTTTAAGCCACCTTGAGAGTCAAGAGAGACAAAAACTTATTGGGTGTGACACAGCCACTGTCCCAGGTACCCTTGTGAGGACAAGGTGGGAAGGGCAGTAGCTGCTCTGTTGTCCTGCAAGAGCATGAGAAGCTGTGGCTCTGCATCACAAATATCTGTGCTGTCAGATGATTGTAGTACCAGTCTGAGACAAATAAAAACCTTTCTAAAGGCTCATGAAGGAAGTGCTCACGAAAGAATTTGGAATCCAATTTTCTCTGAATTTTTATTTTCACGTTATCAGCTGATGTAAAACCCACATTAATGGTAAAAAGTGCAGGGAGGCTCTGTGAGGGATGAGAGATTTCCTTTATCCTCTCTGGTCTTTTTAATGCTTGAAATTATTTTACCATCTTGCTCAGTGATAACTAATGATAGGAGGATTTTCTTTCTCATTTAGAACATGAAGAAGCTCAGCAGAAATGCCCACCACGCCTGAAGAACTTTGCTTTAAAGTATCTAATTTGGGACTGTTGCCCATTTTGGTTGAAGATCAAGGAAAAAGTGTCTGCTTTCATAAAGGATCCTTTTTTTGATCTCACCATCACGGTTTGCATTGTGATGAACACTTTGTTCATGGCACTGGAGCACAATAATATGTCAAATACTTTTAAAATCATGCTTCAAGCAGGCAACTTGGTAAGCAAATTCTCAGCTACATAATAGGATTGATTAATTGGTTGATGTGTGTTTTCACTTGAAACATAAAAAGTAATAGTAAAAATTAAAAATTAGCAAACCCTGCATTTATAAACTTTATTTCTAATATAGAAGATTCCCAGATTTTTTTTTATACATTTTGTCATGCTCCTGAGAAGGCAGAAAACAATCCTCCCATTTTAATTAAAAATGCATTGGGACTTCATAAACATGGGTTTTATTAACCTGTCCATGAATGTTATTTGAGGGAACATGACCTAGAGATAAGATAAATTCATGGCTACTTTCAGGCTGATGCTACTGTTTCTTTGTCACAGGTTTTTACAGGAATCTTCACTGCAGAAATGATCTTAAAAATCATCGCTCTAGATCCCTATTACTATTTTCAGCGGTCCTGGAATATTTTTGACAGTGTCATTGTCACACTGAGTTTAGTTGAACTGAGTATCCCCAGACAAAAAGGCAGGAAAGACGAGCAAAAAGGAGGAACCCTGTCAGTTTTACGATCCTTCAGACTGGTAATGCTTCATGCATGCTCAGTTGTATGAAACTTTATCTTGTGAATTTAATAGAGAACACCTCTGTAGTTAGGAGGCAAGAAATGATATTTTTTTTAAACTCAAATTATTTTTATTTTTTCGTCTTGGCTTTAAGAAAGACATTCAAACTCCTTGTGATGTTAGAGTCAGAGTTTAAGAAGTATATTTCTTTTGAATTCACTGAGAAATATTCAAAGGAAAAAATAATCCAGAATGGACATGTTATAAAACTGATTCAAGTAGTTAAAAATTAGCATGGGAAATTGGGAAAAAACTGTCAGAGTACAAACAGAAATAAACAATATTTAAAGAGAGATGTGAAATTATGTTAAGATATCCACTTCATATACCGAGGACTGATTTAAATTGCTTTATCAAAATATAGACTCTTTTCATAGTGCTACAGCAGCAGTCTCTGAGCTTTTGGTCCTTTGTTTTGCATGTAAATCAGGCACCATAATCTACATCAAGAGCATTGCATGGACTCCTGCCTGTGTGGGCCAAGCATTTATCAGGGTCTCAATTTAGTTTGGTCCTTTACAAGGTGATTAGTTTATGTTTGCAGTGTTTCCCAGTCAAAAGAAAAAAAATATCTATAAATACTTTAAAAAAGTATTAATATGTCATATTGCTGGAATAGTTGGTAATATCAGTAATTTGGTTATTGTAAGTTTTGCATGGTGCAAAGATGAGTTTTCTCTACCAATGTCTAACACTATGTTTTATGTTGCTACACAGCTGAGGGTCTTCAAACTGGCAAAGTCCTGGCCAACTTTAAACACTCTAATTAAAATAATTTGTAACTCCCTGGGAGCACTGAGTAATCTGACCCTCGTCCTGGCAATCATCATTTTCATTTTTGCTATAGTAGGGATGCAACTTTTTGGGAAAAGTTATATGTCCAACTGCACTGAAATAAGCAAAGGCTCCGAGATGCGCTGGCACATGAAGGACTTTTTCCATTCATTCCTTGTCATTTTCCGAATTTTGTGTGGAGAATGGATTGAGACCATGTGGGACTGCATGGTGGTTGCTGATCCATCACTGTGTCTTCTTGTCTTTCTGCTGGCCATGGTGATAGGAAATTTAGTGGTAAGTTTTGCAATGTGTTCTTCTCTTCATCCTGTCTGTGGTGGACTCTAGTTAATGGCTGTTCTGACAGCAAAAGGCAGCTTCCCTAAAAACAGGTGGAAAAGTTACCTATGTTGTTGCTCTGAGCTTTCTGTCTTTTTGCCTTTCTGTAGAACTTTCTCACGCAGCTTCTTGAAAACAATATCTATTCTTAGAATGTTTACATACTTCTCCTGTGAGAGAAGAAATGATTGATGGTGATGTCCACCATCCAGGTTGAAGAGGTGGCGACCTGTCTAGCCAATCTCTTGACCTCTGTACATATGTATAAATACTGGAGTCAAATTGAATAAAAGAGGAGAGTTTTTTGTAACCGCCTGCCGTGAGCTTCATTTCAGTGTTCCTGAAATTGGGACACGCCCAGCTTCGCCCCGCGACACTATGTAGGTTATAGTCTGCAAAATCCTCTTTTTCCTTTGAGCCACTGTCTGTATTTCCCCATTTTGTGAACTTTGCACACAGCATCTCTTGACCTTTTCATGTGGCAATGTGACAAGAAATACCTTTGCAGTAAATATGCTACAGGCAGCTATGTTTCTTCACATCTTGGGATTTGGATGTAAATAATCAGTGAGGCTTATGGCTTACGTGCTTGAATTAATTAGACCCTTAGATCCCTCTCTAAATCAATTTTTTTTTTTTTTAAGACCTCATGCAAGCACTGAATTCTTTATCAGCAAATGGCAGAATCTACAGTGCTACCACAGAAATCAGGATTAGTTTTAGGCATCTCAAAGAACATTTATATCCAAGAGGTAGATTTTGCAATGGCATAACCTACACACCCTCAACACACTGTGCTGGGACATAAGGGACAGCCTGCCTTCCTTGGTCCTGTGCTGTCCTTTCTTGATGCCCAAATCATAAATATCTTCTTTCAGTAACTTTGTTCCTCGTGTTCTTCATTCATATGCCAAATTTCTCTTAACTGTAAAAAAAAATTTCTGAACATATTTAACTCTAGGCAGACCTTTATGGGAAATCTCTGCTCTGTGGCTGGATCCTAAATATGTATTTAATGGCCTGTTCCACACTGCAAGGATTGATGTTAGTGATGAAATGCTGTGAGTGAGATTTATATCACACAATGTTAACTGTCAAGCAACTAAGTGTTTAGCCCTCACTTTTTGTCCAGGCTTTCTTATGGCCCAAGGAAGCAGAGAGAGATATCTGGGATTGAGATTTATTCCAGCCTAAAGTCAATAACTAAGACAGATGGGACGAATTGATCTCTGGAGAGCTGATATTCTCCACTGCCTGTGGTCCTTGGATGGCTCAGGGGTGTCATCTGCCCAGTTCTGCCATGATAAAAGTTAAGATACATGGATCCCATTAGAAACTAAAATACCAGTGAAAAATTTAAATTCTCACATTCCCTTAACAGCAAACTAACGAGAAACAAATGGAGGTTTAAAAATTGTTTGAAGGTTTCTCATTTTAAAAATGGGAAATTCAAGCTTTTCTTGCTTTTGATTTTTGTGATAATGTGGCAGATTTGAGGAAATTTCTGGGCCTGAAACTGATCTCACAGAATTTTGGAAGTAACTCCACAGAGGCCTGATTTAATTCTAATTTAAAAAATGAAAAGACAATTATTAAACTGACAGGATGTGAGTCTATGTTGCTAGTTTAACCTTTGAAAGGTTGCTTTTGCCAAAAAATGCATTTGGCATGTAGATCTGTTTCTTCTTGTAGTTTAAATTACATTTTTTGAGGAGAGAGGAATGGGAACATTGAAATTTCTGATAGAGAAGTTGATTTAATCAACCACAATGTGATCAGACCCTGTCATTCCCTTATCACCTTGTTTTGGTTTGCTCAGGAGAGACTGAACTTAGGTAGCATCTGTGTTTTTCAAAGTTAGCATTCAGATTTTCGAATGCTAGTCTCCGGATTTTAATTTTTTTTTTTAATTATTATTATTTCAATTGCTTTCAGGTTCTCAACCTTTTCATTGCACTGCTGCTGAGTTCTTTTAGTACTGACAGTCTGCAGACAGCAGAGGATGATGGAGAGATAAACAATCTTCGGATTGCCTTCGCTCGGATCCGCAAGGGATTCCAACTTGTCAAGAGCGTGACATGGGATGCCTGCTGTAGGAAGGTCAGGCAGATAAATAAAGTGCACAAGAAGAAAATCAAATTGACTGCACAGAATACACTTGGGTTCAAGAGTGAAGAGACAAAAAGTTCTAGAGAGAATTACAATAATGAATGGATTGAGAAAAACAGGGACAAACATCCGGGTCTTGAAGATTTTGTTAGAAACCCCAGCGTATTTGTTTGTGTACCTATTGCTGAGGCAGAGAATACAAGTGAGGGTTTCGAAGATGATGATAAACTGAGCACATTTACTGACACAGAATGCAGCAAACAGGTAATGGATTTGTTTATTTGTGTTGGAACAGTAAAATTGTGGAGACAGATGAAGGGAGGGAGGGATGTGTGGGAGAAGATGGCCTCTAGCAGAACAGGGTGGGATATGTTGGTCAATTTCCAGAGTGTCACAAAGTTCTGATCTAGAACCAAAAGTAAAAATGTGTTCAGGAAGGGTAAATCATCATTTGGAGCCTTTTAAAATCAAGATTCTTTCATTTATGGTTTTAAAAGAAAATTTTTGCAGGAATTCTGGCCGACATGCTGTGGTGCACACATGTAAGTGTGGCAGTCTTGGTGAACTTGGATTTTTTTAATGCAAATATTTATGAATAATGTCAACTGTTTTGGTATTATTTGCACAAAAGGGCAAAAATACATGTTCTGCATATAGAACATTATCACGGATTCAGAATATGAACTGATAGCTCTGATCCTTACTTCGTGTTTTTTCTTGCTGTGTGTACGATGTAGTAATTACTAGAGGTGGATTAAGTATGGAGTGGCTCTACTAAGGACATATTTTTGATACTACATCATATATTTACCCTATTTCTTTGTTTTCTATGAGTTTTTCAGTTCTGTTTCAATAACAATTGTAATTCTGGTATCACAATTTCCCATCCTAAATTTGCCTCTTAATTCCTACGTAAGAATTCTCATTTAAGTTTTGAATAGATGAGTAAAATGCCTTCATTTGCTGCATGTCTGTTGGGGAAAAGTTCTATCCTTGAGTAAAATCAGAGACCCAAAATGATCCTTTCTTTTAACTCTTGTCTGGAGAGTCACACTTTAAATGAAATTTATAGCTTATTGGTTTTTCCCCTCTGATTTCTATGCCCCCCCTAAAAAGGCAAAAGAAAGCCCCTCTAATCCACAGATGTATTTCAGGATGAAAATCCACTGAGGCAAAGGGGAGACAGAGCAAAAAATTCAGACAGCTGGAGTAAAGGATCAGGATTTTCCTCTGAAGAATTAAGTGTGCTCTATCTAAGAAAGGACAGGAAGGGTGAACTCTTATCACCAGAAGAAAAAGAGGTAACAATTTATTTCTTTTTCAGTGATGTTGACTTTCCAATACTGACCAAACACAGGCATATTCCTGTTCAGGGGTTTACCAGAGAGAAGTTTTGTGCCAGAAGCAGCTCTGAACTTGTAGTACCTGGTATGGCAGGACAAGAGTCAATACTGGAGCTGGAATTCTGTGAGAAAAATCAAAGCGTTTCTAGGTATTAGTTTTAAAGAAAAATATAAGGATAGGAAAGAGAGCATGTAGAAATAGGAAAACTATGATGTAATTTTTGTAGTAGTTATGAATAATTTATAAAATGCTCTCTGACACCTTCCATTTATTAAATTTGGACTCCACAAAACAGGAGGATTAAGAAAAAAAGAATTAAAGAGAGATAAGTTTCCATGTGGGAAATTCCATCAAGTCTGTCTGTGTCCTAAGTATCTTGGATTCAAGAAAAATAATGTTTGAAATGAGTTTCTCTCTCTGTCATTAAAGATTGTTGTTACCAGTTTACAGTACTTTTAAAATAGTTTTGAATGTAGAATACATTCAAAGAATTAAAAACCAGCATTATGGAAACATGAAAGAACAAAAGCATAGAGTAAGTAATTGCTAACAAGCTGCTGACTCATAACACATTGTCTTTGGTTTAATGGGATGGCAAAAAGCTTTAGTAACTGAAGAATATAGGGTATGATTCCAATTTTTACTTCCTAAATACTGTCCTGGGTGCTTAGTTCCTGGCAAGATAATGGATATATTAATCTGGGTCTCCCGTGTAAATGCATCTTTCCATGATTTCATGGTTTTAACCCAAGTAATTTCTCCTGTTTTGAGAACTACATTCACTAATATGCAATTTAAAAGCCCTTCGATTTCCCAGCTGATTTTCCCAGTTACATCTGGTTCATGTAGATATTGGAATTTTAGAGTTTGGCCTCTATTTGAATGCACATATTGGTACTTCTAAGCTTATATCTTTTAAAATCAAAAAGTGTATTCCATTACCAACAATACTTGTAATATTAATACATAACAAAGCTTTAATTTTGAGTTTTATTTGTTCATGGATTAATTTATTCATTTGGACCTGAATTAGAAAGAATCAGTAACTGATATTATTGGGTAGTTGGACAGTTTCAGCTCTTCTGCAGTCAGCACAGTGGATCTGGCAAATCCCGAAGATGTTTTAAAACAGATTCAAGATTTTTCTGAAGACTTCAAGACTCCAGAACAATGTTTTCCACCAGGTAAGATTCTCATGGTTTCACTACTGGGAAGTGAGAAGAGTGAAAACTCAACTTGTTTCTCTAGTGATGCTGAGCCAATAGGGTCAGATTATTTTCAGTTAATCTTAATTATCTGAAAAAAGCTAAATAGTTGTCCCTATTTAGTCAACACAGAGACTGAGACACCTGAAAAATAAAAACCTTTGCCCTAAAAGACAATTGCTTCCAAGTGGGACATGTGCAATGGCATAGACCCCATTCTGAAAAATAGGATTGTGAAGTGGGATGACTATCACTCAGTTCAACAGCAACCAAGTCACTCTTAGGGTTTCACATTAGAGAAATGTGTGGGATCAGGTCTCACGTGGCAATGGTCACTTGGCACATCAGATTTATCAATACTTTGCAGCAGTAAAAGTATTCCATGAATAATATTTCATGAACAATCTCAAAGAAAGGAGTGAAATAAGCAAAAGAAGCTGCTAAGATTATTTTAATTTCTATAGGGTAATGATTAGAGAATCATAGAATGACTTGGGTTGGAAGGGACCTTAAATATCATCCAATAATCTGAGGCTTCTTTTCAAATCATCAGACAATATCTAGATTTGCAAGTTGTTCTAGGATGTATTCAGTACTTTCATGATTTCTTCCTACCCTAATATGTAACAATGCTGGCTTTCATAATATCAATCCTGACAAATTTGGTGGCTTTCTGTGCTGGGGTTACAGCATCTCATCTCTGCTTTCCAAAGAGTGTGCAGAAACTGAGAATGGCTTTTGTAACATCAAGACTCTTCCCATGGCCTTAAAGTTTTTTGTGCCCCAACAGCAGGTCAGTGAGAGCCTGTCCAGAGCCTCAGAAATATCTTGAAATAATGGAAAGTTGTCCAAGGGGGCACCTCACCTATTTATATACACCTATTGTGTACATAAATAGGAGCTACATGGCAAATTAAACTAGATGTATCCCAATTTCTTTTTCTTGGTAAAACACAGAAAACCACCACCAACGATGCAGTAACTGTGACCATTGACTTTGTCCTATTCCCAGAAGTTTCCTGGCCATGCCTTCACACCCATGTGCATTCCTTCCCTGCACTCACTGCTGTCTCTCACTTTCAGGATGTGCTCGGTACTTTCATTGTTGCCTGGGTAGTACTGCAAAGTTTGGAGGAGAAATCTGGTGGAATCTGAGGAAAACCTGCTACCAGATTGTTGAACATTCTTGGTTTGAATCCTTTACCGTGTTCATGATTCTTCTGAGCAGTGGAACCCTGGTTGGTGTAGCAAAGTTTCACAAATTCATGAAGGATTTTTGGCTTTAAATTGCACCCAGAGAAGTTGTTCTTAGCAAAAATCAAAGTGACTATCTTTGAACTCATAATGAGGGAAGAGTCTTCAAATAGCAGTCTTTTATTCCCCATTTTAATTATTACAAATCCATTATTGATATTATTAAAAACTATAAGACAGCATGAGCTTAGCTAAGAATATATGAATCTCAGAAGCTGTTTCTCTTCTGGCTGTATACTGGATTTTTCTCAGGAAGTTATGTTACAATTGTGAAATATTAAGGAGATTTTATACCATTAAAACAAACAAGTTGGAAAAAAATTACCTCGTTCTCTTCAATATATAAAATTTATGATATAAATTTTAAAAAATATATACAGTCCTCCTAGGATTTCATTGTGCAGGAAGGATGCATCCATGGGGCTGTATTATATAGAGAAAAAGAAAGAGAAGGCACAGGGAGATTTATACTTTTATCATCTGGCATAGATTTGAGTAACAAATGGTGTTCCCATCTGTATTAAATCAAATTGAATGATAAAAGGGTCTCAGTGTTGCTTGACTTTAATTGTACAAGGTTAATTTCTGATTTTTGCCATTTATCTCTATCTATTATGATTTCAGGCATTTGAAGACATCCATCTACATAAGAGAGAAAAAATTAAAATGATACTGATATTTCTTGATAAAATGTTCACTTACATCTTTGTTCTGGAGATGCTCCTGAAGTGGGTGGCTTATGGCTTCAAAAAGTATTTCACCGATGCCTGGTGCTGGCTGGACTTCGTGATTGTAGATGTGAGTTCTGCCTTTGCTGTTCCTACACAGCATTAGCAGCAGAATACCTGATTATTTTCTGGACATTTCAGACAGTGCCCTTTACCCTGTAGCAGTGGTGTCAGGATATTGTACTCCAGGCTCCTGTCACGGTTTGGAAAGACAGGTGTCTGCCAGGGAAAGCTGGAGTTTCCCTTGGAATGGAGAATGTAAACTCCCTCCCTCCAAATTATTATAATTTTGCAATTAAGGGAGCTTTCAGGCAAAGATATGTGAATAGGAACAACAGTTCTTTACTAGGAATATTAAAAAATACAAATGTAGTAGTACAAAGAAAAAAAGCAAACAAAAGAATCCTAGAAACACTGACAGAGTCAGAACATAACTTGACACCTTGTTGGTTAAGGTGTTGACAGCAGTCCAATTTAGTCCTCCTGGAGTGACGGATGTGGTTCTGTTGGAGCAGAGATGATCCTGTAGAAAGGTGTAGTTTTTTTCTGAAGGCCCAATGGTGGTGAGATGGATCTGGTCTTCCTCTGGCAATCCAGTGGAAACAGCCTGCCCTGATGTTTTTGACTCTCAGATTTTATCCAGGTTGGAATGCTGGGCTCCTCCCCCTGGGTGGAGCATCTCCCAATGGGATGATGTAATAATATCAGTCACGTGGTGAGCCTCGATGGCCCATGAACAGCAGATATGCCCTGGAGGGAGGATGGGTCCTGGAAGAGATAAGAACACTGCCCCACCTGGTTTTAACAGCTGGCCCATTAACAGAAGACACCTGGCCCCTCCCACCCAGAGTAATACAAGAGATAAAGAAAAACACTTCCCCAAACAGTTTCGACAGATAGAATGCATATTTTTGGTTACATATTGCAACCCAAGACAGCACCAAAAGCATAGTTTGTTTGTTGGTTGGGGGTTTTTTATCAAAAAACAAAGGAAACAGATGACAGGACATTGCTAATGCTTTTCCTTTGTCTTCCCACTCAGGTCTCTTTGATAAACCTTTTTGGCAGTGGCTCTGGGCCCATGAAATCTCTTAGGACTCTGCGAGCTCTGAGACCCTTGAGAGCACTGTCACGTTTTGAGGGAATGAGGGTAAGACTGATGGCAAACTAAAGCTTGTCAGAACTGATAAGAACATAACAAGTTTGTGACTCACCACTGTGTCTTTATGACACATTGTTCATGAAAACATGCTCACCCTGGGTTCAGTTTAGGAACTATAAAATGAATTTTTAAAGACACCCTTGGTTGAGCTCTTCTGTACTTGGGTATTCCTTATACACTTTCCAAGAGTGATTGCTTCAAGTGCTCTTGAAACTAAAACTGGCTTAGGTGGAACTTTGTTCAATTGCTGTTCAGACATTCTTGTGTCACTGTCTTACTGAAATAGGCAAAAATAAAGTAGAGAATAATAACTGTGAGCACAATTGTAATTTTTGAAATCTGATAGCAGGCTAACTCAGAGGAGTCACTTCAATTTTGAAAATTTTTTACTGTATTGATTTACAAAAACTGTAACATGTTAAAAAGTACTTTGCTCAAATTATTGTTTCAAATAGAGTTCTTTCAAAACACAGAAGTGTTTGTCTGTAGAACATTAGATTTTCTTTTCCCATCAAAAGAGCACATTTATTTATTATTCTTTATTCTGGAAGTGAGACTGAAAATTCTGTGGTTGCAATCTTGACACTGTGAAGACAGAGAGAAATGTCATTAAATTAATTAGCTGAATGTATCAATCCTTCCACGTCTGGAGTAAATTTTGATATTGAAACAGGCGATGTCATGCTTTCTGTCTTGCTATGAAGAATGTGTATGGGACAATCTCCAAAAAACCTTCACAAAACCTTCGAATTTTTCTGCTGGTCCATCAAGTTTTTCTTTGCTACCTCACAGATGAGTTCACTGCCTTCACTGTGAAACTCAAAGAAATGTTCCCACCATTCCCTTACCCAGTTTTCTGAAGCAATCTGTTATGTCTTAGCATATATTTTAAATCCGCATAGACACTTTTCTGTGGTGGTACAGCACCTAGCACAGAAAATGTACCTGGCTTATGGTTACAAACCCCAAAAACAATCATAATCCACTAAAATTAAATGAAGCAAATTACTAGTGGAGAATTATTACTGGTCCTTTTAGGAACTACTTTTGACAGTCTTAAAAATAGTCCTCTGCACTAGTGCTCATGGATGAATACCTCAGAAATTTTATGTTAATAAAGTCTAAAGCAAAGAAATGGACTATGTTCTATTCCAAATACAAGGTAAAGTAAAAAAAATAAATGTGTAGAGTTACGTTTTATACTAGTTGGGTCTCACAGCAGACCAAGAAGTATCAACTATTGTTTTGAAAGATTATACTAAAGATATTATTCAAGGTCCCCCATCCAGCTGTGACTAGTATTTACATGGAAAACATCAGGTTTTTGTTTGCAGAGATGACCAAGTGACTGCTAACACATACCTGGGCTCATCCTATTTCTGAAGCGAATTTTTCCTTTCCCTTTTCATCCAAGGTTGTGGTCTATGCCCTCCTGGGAGCCATCCCTTCCATCTTGAATGTTCTGCTTGTCTGCCTCATCTTCTGGCTCATCTTCAGCATCATGGGAGTGAACCTCTTTGCTGGGAAGTTTGGGAAATGTGTCAATATGACAGATGAAAATTCCAAGATAAATAGCGCTATCAATAACAAAACAGATTGTGAGATATATAACAGTACCGGAAAAATATTCTGGGTGAATGTTAAAGTCAATTTTGATAATGTTGGCTCTGGCTACCTGGCTCTTCTTCAGGTGGTAAGTGCTGCTTGTCCTCAGTAGCAAGAACCTTGTCAGATGGGCTTGACCTTTTGTCAGTTCCTAACTTGTCTCTGAGGGTGATGCAAGGAGTGAAATATCCTGCAGCTTTCTCTCCCCTTGTAGCTGGCTGTTCATGCACAGAAATGGGAAAAGGGGGACAGATGAGACCCTGCCAGGTGATAAAGGAACATTTGGTGGGCAAGTGCTGTTGCAGCCTCCACCAGTTGCATGATCCTGAGAACTGGAGTCCATCTCAGAAGGAATTCTGGGGCAAATAGTGAACTTTTCTGTCAAAATGTGGATTTGTTCAGCCATGAGGGTTGCATGGCCTTCAGTGACATGCTGATGAATGTTTACTTTGTCAGAATCCTAGGATAAAGTGTTCTGTCTCCCCCTTGATAGCTTTCATATCCTAATAAGACTGAGAATGCCACACCCAGCAGCAGCCAGAGCTCAGTGCTTTGTGTGTGTGAACATAGCAAAGGCTCTTGCTTTGTGAGTGTTATTCAGATATTGCAAATTATGTGAAGACTTTTAAGGTCAAAGTTCAACACATTTTCCATAATCTCTCATTCCAGGCAACATTCAAGGGTTGGATGGACATCATGTATGCAGCAGTAGATTCACGAGGGGTCAGTCATTGTAATCAAACCGTATTTTTTGTGAATGCTACTGCTTTCTGCAAATGCAATATTTGTTTTTGTACTTTTACATCTGCTGTTTGTCTGTGCTAAATACTGCCAGTAATTATTTTTTGTCAGATGAAATGACTGCAAATGACTCATAGCATCCTAAAGCTCCTCTGTTGCAATGGGGAAAGGGTTTCTGTTTTAGATCCACACACTTACACAGAACAAGTGCTATGACTTAGTAAGGAAAGAAACTGAAATATAGAGGATCTCAATTTCACTAGTAGTTTAAAGGAATAAAAGAATTTTAAAAGTATTTTAATATTATAATATTGCTAATATATATACAAAAATAGAAATTATAAATAATACATAAAATATGAAAATACTAATAATTGTATTATCATATATGGGGTTTTTTGTGTGTGTTTTAATGTTTTTCTTCTTTGTTCTTCAATTTGAAAAGTTATTTTTCTTCTTCCAATTTTTTTTTTAATTTGTCATGGTCATCACAGAAGTTTTTTGCTAAGAGAAAAAAGAACAGCAACATATCTAAGCTAAGAATTTTAATGGCAAGAGCTTGGAATTTGACTTCTACATAATTTAGTTGATTTTTCATATACTGAAAAATTTACAGCTCCTGTTCTTATTGGAAAGAACTGAACTGGTGCTTCTGCAATGCCTGTGAAAATCATGTCAAGAATATTCAAACAAAATTTTGTGTTATGCCCTATTGGTAGTTTTAAACTATGCTACTTTTGTCACAATTAGCAGTAAGGCTGTAAATCTTAGTTTCTCCTGGAATCAATTTTTGAGAGGAGCTTCAATATGAAGATTATTCTGAATTGGGCTCACATTGCTGTGTGTTATTTCTCAAGTTGCTTCTCATTCTTGCAGAAAGAAGAACAGCCAGAGATGGAAAGCAGTCTGTATATGTATCTCTACTTTGTGTTCTTCATCATCTT
The DNA here is from genome assembly GCA_008694505.1 of Cyanoderma ruficeps. Classification (NCBI taxonomy): domain Eukaryota; kingdom Metazoa; phylum Chordata; class Aves; order Passeriformes; family Timaliidae; genus Cyanoderma; species Cyanoderma ruficeps. The sequence goes on along the minus strand of VZDJ01000074.1, from coordinate 10,913,993 downwards.
TGGATCTTTTTTCACCCTGAACCTCTTTGTTGGTGTAATCATTGACAACTTCAACCAGCAAAAGAAAAAGATAAGTGTATCGGTTGTGCTTCAGAGAACAAGGTCCTATACATGAAATCTAAAACTTCTACTGGCATTCAGCAGAGCATTAATAATTAAGTTACAAGAAATAACTTTTTCCTTTCTCTTTCCCTGTAACCTGAACACCTAGATCTTCCCCAGACATTTCAAAGCCACTTAAAATTTCACTCCTTTTGGGGAACTTCACATGACAGGAAATTTGTTATTTAGAAAGCCATCTGCTACAGATGCTCTGATGAGTGATTTGGATATTCAGCAAACCCAGCACATGGGAAGCCAGGGAAAGATTTGATCCTGTCCATGTTTTTTGGTTTGCATGCCTTTTGAGTGAGCTGAGTTTCACATCAAGACTTCTACTCCATGAATGGCTGGTTTCTGCCACTGATTTTTTGGACACAGTTGCATGATGTGAAAAGAGCCAGTAACAGCACGGTATAAAAAAGGAAGGAATGCCAGTTTCCAGAATTTTAGATATTTTAAGTACAATAGTTTTGCTTCTCACCAAATAACAGTGACTTTTCTTTGTATACTTAGGTGGGCAAGATATCTTTATGACAGAAGAACAGAAAAAATACTACAACGCAATGAAAAAGCTGGGAACCAAGAAACCTCAAAAACCCATTCCAAGACCCTTGGTAAATGGAATTTTTCACTGGGAAAATTCATTACAAAAATGCAATTTAATTCACTGAAAAGTGCATATATTTATATATTGCATATAAATTATTCATATTGTCTTAACATTGATACTCACACAGTGCTCTAAAGTCAGTTCCACACTAAAAAGTTGACTGAATTATTTTACAGGTTAAATATTTATTAAGTTCTCTGCATAAATATTACTGGGTTTTATATTCACCTTGGAAGTGATCAAACTTCAGGATGGGAAGGGATTTTTTAATGTCATTTTTGTATGCTGCCTTTCTCCAATTTCTCCAACTTCATTGTAGCTGAGTGACTTTGCGACATAAAAATTGGAAATGTTGGAAACATGTATGGGTGGGTACTCCTTATTTTCATCACTGATGTCAGATGTATTTTTTTCCCCTCTAGAACAGATACCAAGGTTTTCTTTTTGACATTTTAACATCCAAAATGTGTGATGTTATCATCATGGGTCTCATCTGCCTCAACATGATCACGATGATGGTGGAAACCTACGAGCAAAATGAAACGAAGACAAACATCCTCAGCAAAATCAATATGATATTTGTTGCCATCTTTACTGCAGAATGTGTGCTGAAATTGGTGGCTCTGAGGCAGTACTATTTCTCAAATGCCTGGAACATATTTGATTTAGTTGTTGTTATTATGTCACTTGTTGGTAAGTAAAATTGTCTTGAAAATTCTTTACTATATTGATTATTTTTTTTTAGAAATTAAAAGAAGTAGTTAAAATTTATTATCTGCAAATAGTCATTAAAATGTAAGTCACAGTACTGTAAAGTCTTAAGGAAAAAATAAGCAACCCCCTTCAAGATTATATGAAATGAGATTTAAAACAATTCCTTTAGTAAAAGTGTTTATATATTTATAATGGTTCTTTAGGGCTTTTTTTTTTCTTCTCATCTGAAATGCAGAATGAAAAACCCATCATAGCGGTATCACATTACATGATAATTTCCATTGTCACCAATTTAGTACCAACTAAGAAATATTCAATCAGATCAATTATTGGGTCTTGTTACCTGTGTTTTGACAGATGACTGAAATATATAGAAAAATAGGAATACTGGTAAAGGTATAGAATAGGAAGACTGGAATTAGATTATAACCTGTAGGATTCAGTTTCTGTAAATTCAGGTATTGCTGACTGAAAATAAGGGTTCACACTTTGTAACACGATAGAAAATATCACCAAAAGTATATTAGTTTTTATTTGAAGGGATTGCAATGGAAGAACGGGATAAAGAGCTCTGTTGTAAATTTGAGCTTCTTGCCAATTTAACTATTCCCAGGGCTAGTACTGCCCTAGCAACAGGCATTTCATTTCTTTACTGTGACTCGTGTCTTGGGTAAGTAAGATTCCAGTAAGACTATGGCTCTTTCATGAGAAATTAAGTTTCTGGATTGTAAATACAAAGAAAGTATCCAAAACAGCTACGCTTAGAAAAGACAAGCCTCTTCTAGTGCTACTAGATGTCATTAATTTCATTCAAACAAAGAAAAAATAACATCCATGTGTAGCTCTGTCCCTGAATAAGCCAAAAGCCATCACAGAGTGGCATGCACAACTTCTATGTTCATCACTCTGCTTCTACATATCATGCCTGTATTATCTAAATGATAACCATGACACTGCATTATATCTTGTTTTCTTAGTTTAGCTTAGTGTCAGTATTTGAAGACAAATGTAGAAGGCAACTTGAATCTGCTGAAATATTCATGTAACCAGAGTCAAAGAAACCATCAGTCATCAAGTGTCAACTGATACAGATATTTGAAGTTGTGCACAGAAAGTTCCTTGTCATCTTTAGTGCAACAGGGAGTGTCCTCTGATGGCTGAAGAATGTAGTTAATAATTGCTGATTTCAACAACTATTATTTAAATTCAGCTTCTTCTCAAAGTTATTTTGGTAGAGCTTGGCAAACATACATCAGATATTTTTACGCTGTAAATATATTATCATTCCAGCCTCTTTATCAGTTAAAGAAAAATATGATATTCTAACGAGTTGTTATCCTTTTCAGTCTTACTGCTTTCCAGCATTGGCAGAGTCTTTGAACATTTCTTACCACCCACACTGTTCAGGGTCATTCGCTTGGCCCGGATTGGCCGGATCCTGAGACTCATCCGGGGAGCCAAAGGAATTCGAACTCTGCTCTTTGCCTTAATGATGTCCCTACCTGCTCTGTTCAACATTGGCCTCTTGCTATTTCTGGTCATGTTCATTTATGCCATTTTTGGCATGGCTAACTTTGCCTATGTGAAGATGGAAGATGGCATTGACGACATGTTCAACTTCCAAACCTTTGGTAACAGCATGCTCTGTCTCTTTCAAATCACCACATCAGCAGGCTGGGATGGTCTTCTCAGTCCTATTTTAAACACTGGGCCACCATTCTGTGATCCAAACATACATGAGGACATAGGTGAATGTGGTAAGCCTGCCATAGGTATTATTTATTTTGTAAGTTACATCATTATATCATTTCTCATTGTTGTAAACATGTATATAGCCGTTATCCTGGAGAACTTCAATGTTGCCACTGAGGCAAGTACACAGCCTTTAGGAGACGATGACTTTGACATCTTTAATGAAATCTGGCAGAAGTTTGATCCTGAGGCAACTCAGTTTATAACTTTCTCTGCACTTTCAGACTTCGCTGATGCTCTGCCTAAGCCTTTGCGTGTACCAAAACCAAACAGAGTCCAACTCACAGCAATGGACCTGCCTGTGGTCAGTGGGGACAAGATACACTTCTTGGATATCTTGTTTGCTTTCACCAAGAGGGTGTTGGGAGACTCTGGAGACGTGGATGCTCTGAAAATACAAATGGAGGAGAAATTCATGGCTACCAACCCATCAAAACAATCCTACGAGCCGATATTGACCACGCTCAGCCAAAGGCAGAAGGAAGCGTCGGCCACGGTGATCCAGCGTGCCTACAGGAGCCACCTGCTCCAGCGCTCCCTCAGACAGGCCTCCTACCTGTACCAGCGCAGAACTTGCAGCTCTGACACTCTGGGAGAAAATGCTCCAGAAAACGAAGGACTCATTGCATCTATGCTGTGTGCATATTATTGTAGGAGTCCTAACAGGTCTGAAACTTCGTCCTCAGTGTCCATCCCTCCGTCGTATGACAGTGTCACAAGAGAGAGCAGTGGCAATCTCGTGGTTGAGAATGGAGAAGTAGCAGGCAGTCAACAATCCCCAGACATTAAGTAGTTTATTGGCGACAAAGCTGTTAACAATATTTTTAAATTTTCACAGAAGATGATATTGTAAATACGTGTCAGAGGAGGCAGCCTCCCTATAAAAACAGGTCTGTGGATGGTGATCAGTCTCACGGCAGCTGAGAATCGTGGCCTTTGGCTCTGCTGTGTTCAGTTTTCTTCAATATTTACCTATTCAGAGAAAGGTTTTGGATCTGTTTGATCAATGGCATCTCACTGCAAAGCAGGTCCCACGGTACCTGGGTGCTGTGACATGTTCACAGCAGTGATAGGCAACCTCAGCTGATATTTCCCCTGTACAGGAAGCAGAGAGTAGTCCAAGTACCAATGGATCTACTGGAGAAATGAAAATGAATTTCACTATGAGTATAAATTGAGGAATGGAAAGGAGCTAAACTTTATTCCATTCCTAATTGATACTATCATTATAAACCTGTTTAGCAAATCGCTGATCACTTTTTAAATCTTTTTTTTTTATGTATGGGGACAGAGGTGCCACAAACATAGACCCTGCATGATCCACAGATATTCCACAGTGTGGTGGACTTCTTCCCATATGATCGATTTACAGAATAAACCATGGCATGTATGTTATCATAGTTGCATTATTGAAGTTTAATGAAATAATAAATACAACTCTTAGTATTACAGAAGTCATACTGAACAGAGCAAAACCTTGCTTTATGTTTTGCCTGTGAGGATTATTTTTTTTTAACATGGTTTCCTCTGGCGGTGAGGTGAAGGCAGCTGTACCATCAGTCACCCCATAAAGATCTGTGTTTATTGCATACTTTCCTCAAACTTTTCCTAACGGTTGTGTTTTGTGTTCAAGTTCATTCTTGACAATGTGGTAGAGAAGAGAAACACAAATAACACTGGAAATTGGTCATATCACTTCTGCCACTCCCTTAGACACCAGAAATGAAGGCTGGGGAGCTCCACATGGGACCATCAGAGGTGGCCTTGGTTCAGGGCCATGGATGTGTCCCTTTGGAGGCAGGAGCCTTTCTTCCTTCTGCCTGTGTTTCTCTGAGGGGAGAACCAGCCTCCTCTCTCCTGCAAAGGTTAGAAGAAACCAAATTATGAGTAATGTAAGCAATTAGGAAATCTGGGTTGAAGTGCTTGGGTTTGGGGTCAACGTAAGACTAAGGATGTAATCACAATTTCTACTTCTCATGGAACTACGTGTGCAGATGGCCTCTCATGGTTTCTCATCTCACATTTTCCTTATGAAGTCCTTTATCTCATGTCCTTGTAGCTCAGGCTTCTCAGAAAAACACATGCCCAAATACGCCTTAATCTTTTGTCCTTTGTAGGTTTACTTTGGAGATATGTCCACTGATGCACTTTGCTGACTAAGGACTGTTGTGTTTCCCCTTGTCATGTACTAGATGTAGTCACAAATTACCCCTGACATTTTAATTTCTTACATATGCTACTGTCTTTAAGGTTTAAGATGCTTTTTTTTTCTTAGTTGCAAGGTCAGCTGTGTGATCACTGTTGAGTTTGGCAGGTTCTGGCAAGGCTCAGGTGAGCTTTTGCCTCCACACCAATTTCAGCCAGGAAAGAATCCAGTGATTGAGTGGGACCTGCTGTGCACTTGTTTGCAACCTGCACCAAGTTTTCTTCTCTCTTGAATGCCCCTTCTTTCTGGTAGCAGTTATATTTTTACATCTTGTGTTGCTTTCTTCTCCTGTCTTTTCCACCTCTTCAGATTGTGAGCTTTTTGGACAGAAACTCTCTTTTACTATGGATGGTAAATTAGACCTAATAACAAGACTCTGTTTTCAGTTAATATTGTCTGAAGACTGATGCAAATAAATAATATTTATAGTATCTTTTAATTTCCTCTGTGGTATTCCCTTAGCTTCTCCCTGAAATGGTAGCTCCTTTAATTAGTTTTGACTAATACTCCTTCAGATTTTAAGGTAGGTGCATAGTGAATCTGCGTTATACCAGAAAAATCAACAGCTCTGTGCCTTTAGAACCCAGAGGCTCTAACCCAGGGGCTCTATTCCTTCAAATAAAAAAACCCCAAAACTGACAACTATAAAAGAATTAATAAAATTAAATGGGTTTATTTGGCTAAAATTATTTTTTAACTACTTTCACAGCACATGAACAACCACAGCTGAGGAGCTGACTTCATGGCACTGGTGGGATGGTGTTTCTCAGCTCCACCCTGTTCAATGTCAGCTCCCCAAGATGTGCAGGATGCATTGAGGAGCAGTAATGAGCCACATGCATCATTCCCAAGGATTTGGGGATGCACTGAACTGCCCTGCTATCACATCCTCCCAGGAGATTGTATTAAACACATCCATACCTAAATGTGGCATGACTCATCTTTGCCAGCTTGTGTGTCAGGAAGAAGTATTTTTTTTTTATTGTAAGAGCAGTTAACTGTTGGTCAGATATATACAAGCATCACTGATGTCCTTCTCTCTGGAAAGGCCACCCTGAAACAGAGCCAGAGCTGCACCAATGTAGGAGATGAGATACAAAAGTTCATTTGGTATACCCTAAGTGAATTGTTTCTTGGTGTAAGAAGTGATAAATATCCTCCAGGGTGAATTTTACTTTTTGCAGAAACTCTGAGTAAAGGTGATACTGTTTTAGAGAAGACAGTTTCCTTGCCATGTTCTTTAATCACAGAATCAAAGAACGGGTGGGGTTGGAAGGGACCTTAAAGACCAGGTGCAGGGACACCTCCCACTATCCCAGGTTGCTCCAAGCTCCATCCAACCTGGCTTTGGACACTTCCAGGGATGGGGCAGCTACAGCTTCTCTGGGCACCCTGTGCATCACCATCTTTATAGCAAAATTATCTTGTGTCAAAGATGAACCTACCCTCTTTCAGTCCAAAATCCTGATAAAAAGTCTCCCTCCATCTTTCTTATAAATCCTCTTTATTTAATGAAAGGCCACAAGAAAATCTTCCAAGCCATAAGGAGGTCCCAACCATTTGGGAGAGAAAATTATGAATATAAGCACAGCAGTAAGAAAATGTGCCCTTATAAATAAACAATCGTCCAAATCCTTGTGGTTCTCCTCTGAGCCTCCTAATTTTGGATCCTACTGTTATCCTTACAAACATCATGCTTTCCTGTGGTGGCTGTGTGACATACAGCCTTATATCCAGATGGATTGTTTTCCTTTTTGGTCATTCAGAGCAATATTTCATGTGATTTTAGTCATTATTTAATCCAGGCTGCATTAACAGCCTGGTCTCTTCAACAGCTACATCTTTCATAAATTATATATCACTTAAAATTTTACCCTAAATTATTGCATTTTTAAAGAGGGTATTAACACTGACAAAAAAAAAAATAAAGAAAAAATTGAGGCCTGAGAGCTTTTCCCTTTGAGAGCCCACGAGAAACACGAGCTCAACAACATGATGTATCAGTTTGTTCCTTTGATAGTGATGTGGAAAAATAAATATATGAATGAATGACATGAGAATTCCAGAACATCTGTACCTCTCTGCAGTGGGATTAATTTTATCACCTAAAGCACACACATTTTTTCATAGGAAATCAAAGTAATGGAAAATCCTTGAATAATTGCAAACCAATCCAAAGTGTTAAAGGGAATGGAAAAAAAAGCCCAAAAACTAATGAATAAAAAGCTATTTTCTTCAGCAATATTTTCTTCAGGACCTGTAGCATAAGCTAAACTGACTTTACCATTGAGACTATCATTAATGGAACCACGTGAATAATTTAGTTCAGTGTTTCTCAGCTCTTGGGCAAATTGAAGGAGCTGCATGAAACTCCCCTCGTGCTCGAAAGAAAGACAACATTTTTTCCTCCCGTTCACCAGAGATCTTTGCAATTCAACAGATGTGAATTAAAACTGGATCACGTGCTGGGAAGCAATGCTAGGATAAATAATAATGTGTGATATGAGAAGAGATTCAAGTTTAGTGTTTTCAGCCTGGAAATAACAGCTGAAATAACAGCTTCCTTTTCTTTTCAGGGGAAGTATCCAATTCTCAGTAAATAAAGCAAGTGGGAAAATATGAGGAACAGAGAAAAATGTTTAAAAGGCAATTAGAACAGTCAGGGGAAAATCAACTTGTAAAGTAGAGGTGGTTTGTGTTCTTCAGAGGATGAAGTCACAGAACTGTTTTTAGCAGGAACAGAGAAGCCAGTTTGACTGGAAGGTAAATAGTTACATGTGTTTTCAAGGGGTTTTGTGCCAGAGCACTTTCAAGGGGATCTGTGATCCAGCAGGCCCCTTAATTCCTGCTCAAAACTATTTGAATTTAATAAAATTAAGACTGGGATTTACATCTGGACAGGGAAACTTGTTGAATGCTTCCTCCTAGTGGTTTTTGATCAAAATGACATTTTCAACGTGAAAAGAAAAAAAAAAAAAGTGGGGCCCCTGTCTCAAGTACACAGAGTGAAACCTGAACAGATAAATAACTGTTAAAAATGTTAAAAAACTTTAAAAAAACCTGTTAAATACTGAAAAGGTATTGACAGGAAGCAGAGAGCTTAGAGGAAGGGGGAGGAGGGTTGTACTAAAAGAAAGCTGCAGTTTAAAGGCCAGAAAACAAAATGAGTGAGAATTTCCAGTGTAAAAGAGAATTAGACCATGAATAGGAAGCTGAAACAGTAATAAGTAGATCACTGGCTATATAAGAAAGAAAAAGAAGAAGAAAAAGTAAAGAAGATGTGATTTTGTTTTAAAATGGGGCAGGGATGAGGGTTTGGATATCTTTAAAATTTATCTATCTATCTATACATATTAAAAATACCAGGTAAATAATTTCCTTAATTTTTGTTGAAAATTATTGTCAATAAGGGAACATATTTTCCTTGGTAAACAAGAAGTATTTGAATGGAAATGTGAGTAAATCCATGGATGGACACAGAAGGGAATTAAAACAATGGCGCTGGGGTCCAGAATAACCCCTTTGCAAAAATCCTGAGAAATTGGCACATGAACCTGCGGATCTCTCTCTAAGGTTTTGTGAGAACCTGTCAAACCAGGAAAGGTTGCAGAGAGAAAATATCCACAAAATCTGACCTAAATGCAATACTTGCATTAGAAAAGGAGGTAACAAGCAACTCAAGCAGAGACTTGCTGATCTGAATTAAGTATATTGCAGGGCTATGGGGCACAATTTTGGAGAGGAGACAATCAAAGATTCGAAGGAAAGTGGAAAATTGAATAAAAAAGGTTTGAAATATATTTACTAAGAAACAAGAATGTGGCAAATCTTATCCCCTGGTATCCTGAGAGAATGTAACAGGGCAGAGCATGAAGTGCTCTACTGGGGGCCAAATGGGGACACGTGTTTTCCAGGGATGGAAACAGCAGATCCCTGTGGATCAGCTGCTGAAACAGGAGGGTTGGGGTGTGTAACATGGTGCAATCCTGAAACAGAGGAATGGAAGTGAAGATCTGTCAGCTCATGTCAGCCCCATGGGGGCCAGGTGGTGCTGAGGCAAAGAGGAGGCACTGCTGAGGTTGCACCTCTGCACACATTGATACGAGATGCTCAAGGAAGACTCATATCAACCAAACAAGATTTAAAGGATTTCTAGAATGGATAGGAAATTACAAAGCCTTTAGAAAGAAAATTGGAATCCTGGTTTCTTCAAGTCCGCAAAACGAAAGTCAAGAAATGTGACTGTTCCTGAGAGGGGAATAAATGTAAGTGAGGATTAAACCAGAATATTGAGCAAGGTTTAGTTTGAACAGTCTGCATCAACCACCCTCCCTCCAAAGTCTAGAAGAGGGTGCAGTTTGCAGTCTTCCTGTGGTGAGTTTTCCCTGTGGAAGCTTGCCATGATCCAATGGCTATGGATGAGGCCTCTTGCACACAGGAAATTTGGAAGATTCACATGGAAAATCTGTCATTTGTATCCTATTGGTTGTAAAGCACAAGTTTCCCCACAACAGCAAGATCCCACACTCCAATATGTGGTTTCTTATCCCATTAAGCTGATTGAGATGGTCCCTAACTGAGACTTCAGGTATTTACACGTTTTGGGACAGTAACACCAGAAAGTTGAAAGGTATTTTCCAGATTTTCACTGAAAGGACCTGGAAAGGCAGGTCAGTGCTGACAAATATCTTAAAGGTGGGTTTGGCTTTATTTGACTAAAGTAATTTGTTCTGCTGGGGTTACTGCTCTTGATCTGAGGACATCAAGGAGAATCAGCTTAATTGGATGTGATGAGGAAAGGGTTAACATGTTTATCCATTAGGCAACAGCTGAAAGGGATAAACAATCAGGAAACAAACTATTTATAAGGCAGGAGAGGCTTAGGTACCTTAGGAAGCATTTGAGTGGTGGTTTGGGGTTTTTTTTTTTGTTGTTGTTTATGTTTGTGAGGGTTTTTTTGGTGTCTTTTTTGTGGGGAGGATTTGGTGTTTTTTTGTTTGTTTTTGGGGGGTTGGTAGGATTTTTTGGGTTTTTTGTGGGTTTTTTTAGTGTGTTTTGATGTTTTGCTTTTGGGCTGGTTGTTTTTTNTTTTGTTGCTTGTTTGTTTTTCACTTTTTTTTTGGGGGGGGATATTTGGTGTATTTTGTTGGGTTGTTGTTGGAGTAAGGATTAGAGTTTGTTGGTATCTGCACTCTAAACCAGTAGCGGCATTCATCTCTAACAAAATAGTAATTCAGATACAGGTGTATTTTGCTATTTTTTAGAGAAGTTTTTGCTGTGATTGTTGTTCCAGTCAGGCTTTCGATGTACATGGACTTGGAGATTTATCCTTGATTTTTTTTTTGCTTCTTTTTTTTAAAGGAATGACTGCATTTGTTTGCCGGTTTTATGGGATGGGTTTTATGGTTGTACTTTTCTTTGTCTTTTGGGCTCTGTTTGAGGTGTGAAAGGCAACTACATTTGGAGTTGTATCTTTTTGGGGTAGGACTGATACGAGTGATGTACCTGTTTCCATTTTTACTAGGAAAACAGTTAAATAGTTAGTCCATGTGTAAAAGAAAATGGGGCCTGTTGTCACTGCATTCAGAAGTTCCTGCCTATGTTTACCTGTGTTTGCTCTTCAACTTTTCTTTTACTTTAAACAATGTGGATATTAGCTTTTGGTTGTCCTTTTTGCTTTTTCTATATGAACAGGAGTACAGAAAGGGCGAAAGAGTGAAAATCAGTTAGAAAAAGCAGTGTGTGAGAATTAAAAGGCAGTGAGAAGCTCTTTTCCAGCTTCTATCCTTGCTGTTGGGGTTCACAATGCCCTGAAAATAGGGGCCTGTTGCAATCTCCCAACCCTTTTGGAGGCCAAAGCTAAGTGTTAGGATTTTATCCTATTTCCTGTGGACGGCTGTGTTTGTGTTGAGTAGAGCAATTCCCTCCAAAAATCTGGCGGAAGCCCCAGTCCTATCCCGTTTGCAGCCACTCCCAAATCAATATTTGAAAGAGTAAATAAAGTCTCTCTGAGAGAACACTCGAATATTGCAGAGGAAAAAAAAAATAAAAATTGGGCTTTGCTTGATGCTGAGGAGCATATTCAATGCTCAGTTGGGGTCTGACCCTGGACTCAGAGGGATCAGCTTGGAAAAGCAAGATGTGTGAGCTTTAATGGGACATTTCCAGTCAAGAGCATCTGTTTCTTAAGGGCTCTGTTTGTCAGAGGAAGGATACTGCATTAAAGATGAAATAGGAAAAGCTGTTGGCCTTGAGTAGCTATTGGCTTGTATCAAATCTTTTCCAAAGAGGTGAAACATAAATATTTGACAGACTCCTCCACTTTTAACTGGTTGAATTTCTGGATGCTTGGAGAACCTGGTGATTACAATGCAATTTTTCTCAGGACGTAACTGGCCCTGCTGCATTAGCTGCCAGATCTAGCCTAGTCTAAAACTACTTTCTGCATAAGTAGAGATGAGGGGGAAATTGATGGTGGGATGTGAAATATAAAAGGTGGAAATATAAAAATAGGAGTTGGGAGTAAGCAGGAGAGAGTGAGAAGTTTGCAGTCTGCTGGCAAACAGACCAAAGAGAGAAGCAGAAAGCCCAAAGATTTGATGGTTAATGCTTGACTCTTCATCTCTCAGACAGATGATGCAGCTGGTGAATTGTGCTGACTTTTGCCTGGGGAGAGTTAATTTTCTTCACAGTAACTAGTGTGGGACTAAGTTTTGGATTTGTGCTGAACACAGAGTTGGTAATCCAGAAATGTTTTGGATACTGCTGAGCAGCACTTGCACGAGGGGTCTGGGCATGCATGAGAAGTTGGGAAGAGACCCAGCTGGGACATCTGACCTCAACTGACCAAAGAAATATTCTACACCACATGATATTGTGCTCATTAAATAAAATGGNGGGGGGGGGGGGGGGGGGCGTGTTTGGGGTGATGGCATTTGTCTTCTCAAGTCACCACTATGTGTGATGGGGCCCTGCTCTCCTGAAGATGGCTGAACACCTGCCTGCTTGTGGAAGTGTTGAATGAATTCCTTGTTTTGCCTTGTTTATCTCCACCCATGAGTTTTCTCACTTTTTCTCTTCTGATTCTCTCCCTGATCCTGCTGGTGGGGGGGAGTGGCTGCCTGGGATTAAACCACAACAGACTTTTTGTCATGCTCAATGTGCAGCTATGAGGATTTGAGACAATGAGAGATTTGATTGAAATGTGCTAGATTGATTTAATAGCTGTTATTGCCATTTAGCTATTAATTGGCAGGCTCCTGTGCTTGCCATGGGACTCACTTGCCTGGCTGTGTACTAGAGCCTCGTTAGTGGCTCCTTTTTCAATTGTTGCCCTCTGTAGAGCTGATCAAGGTATTCTGCTGTGCCTGGGCACATATTGATAGCCCTGGTGATGTGCCTGGGCTGGCAGATGGCCAGGGCATCACTGGTGTCCATGCTGCTGAACTGGACAGGCTGGGACTCCAAGTGTGAACTCCAGTCAAAGGGACTGTGAACTGTGGGTGAGCCCATGATGGAGCAGGCATCCCTGGAGGAGCTCATGCTGGAGCAGGCCAATGCCTGAAGGAGGCTGTGATCCTGTGAGGATTGTCACATTTGTGAAGGACTGCAGCCTGTGGGAAGGATCTGTGTCAGAGACGTTTGTGGGGGACTGTTTCCCATGGGTGGAACACCACTCTGGAGGAGGGGAAGCGGAGATGCCCCTGAAACCTGTGGTGAAGATGATGGTGAGGAGCAGGTTCCCTGTTGCCATGGAGGACTAGGATGTGGACCATAGCTGGAACCCCTTGCAGCAGCCAGGCTGGGGATGAGGACCAGAAGATTTTTATGGATGCACCTTTAAATGCTGCAAGCCTTGAGTTGCATGTTACAGGAATCACAGTACCAGGAGCCACATGAACCAGTGGAGGAAAAGCATTAAAAGAAGCAGTGAAAGAGTAGAGTGACCTGGCCTGAGATGGGTTTGGTGCCCAGTAACTCAGTGCAACACACAATTCCTCCTGTCCTGAGTGGCCATTGTGCCTGATAGAGCCCAAAGTCATGGACTAAATGAACACAAAGAATCTTGTGGTGCAGAATTGTTAAGAAAACAACTCTGACAACTGATGAGGCTCTCTGGCCACATTCCCACCACCAGAGACTTTTATTGCTGGGACTGAAACCTCCTCACAGCAGAGGGCTGACAGAGGAGGTACAACTGACACCAAAGAAGGCTTCAAGCATCAGAACTTTATTGTTCTTCAGCACAACCTTTTACACTGTTCATCTGACATGTGTTAATATCTGTGTGCCCTCGCTACCCTTTTGGGATTGGTCAGTGCACCTCAGCACTCCATGTTTACCTTCAATACTGCTCCCCTGTCCGACACAGCCCATTAGGGATGAGGCTCTGCTGCAGCCCCACTCCCAATCACCACAAACTGTGTGTCTACAGAGGGTTCCAGTGAGATGATGGGGACTCTGCTTGGCTCCCTACACACCCCTGCCACACGCATTCAGACTGGGTTTCATGCCCTTTGTGTGAAGGACTGGAAGTTCATGCCTCTTGTCTTGGGCACTGGTTGCTCAGATACCTCATCTGTTTATTGTTTTGAAGGATGGGAAGGGAGGTAATGATTAATGAGGTTGTGTTGGATATTTTATCACCTGACCATGATGGAAATTATATGGAACAAGGGGTGGAGTGTGCTGTCTTTGCCTGGGGTAAATTTTCTTCATAGTAATTAGTATGGGACTATTTGGATCTGTGCTGGACATGGGTTTTGTAATGTGGAGGTGTTTTTGTTATTGCTGAGCAGGGCTTGCACAGAGTCAAGGCCTTTTCTGCTTCTCTCAGTGCCTTGCTGGTGAGGGCAGTGGAAGTGCATGGGAAACTGGGAGATGACACAGCCAGGACAGTTGACCCTAACTGACCAAGGGATTCCAGACCATAAGATAACATACTCAGTGTATAAAGTGGGGGGAAAATAAAGAATAATGGGGGGGATAGTGAGCAGGCTTCTGTCTTCACAAGTGATCATTACATGTGATGGAGCCCTGCTTTCCTGGGGATGACAGAGCACCTGCATGCCCATGGGGAGTGTTGAACTAATTCCTTGTTTTGCTTTGCTTGTGTGTGTGGCTCTTGCCTTTTCTATTAAACTGTCTTTATCTCAACCCATGAACTTTCTCACTTTTGCTTTTCCAGTTCTCTCTTGATGCCACCAGTAGGGGAGTGAGCAAGTGGCTGTGTGAGGCTAAATTACTGTCTGGCCTTAAACCATGACATGCATGTTGTTTCAGTGCACCTCCACACCCAAGCAGGTGTTCCCATATTAGGAAAAGAGTTTGTTTCACCCCTGGACTTATGAGGAAAATGAACCAGAAACTTCTATGCTCGTCTCACTGTAATTGGCCCAGTGCCAGGACAAAAGCACCTGCTGGTCCCTTTAGCTGTTTTTCAAAGAATGTAGATATTTGCTATTGGGTAGCTTGTCAAAGAAATCCCTCCTAGATTGTTGAATACTTAAAAAAGAGCACAGAGATTCTTGGGGCACTTTTGGGGTGTCTTAGCACCCCTTGTCTTAGTGCAAGGTATGTCCCTGCACTCTGCATGGCTTTTGTTCTTTTGTATAGTTTATTATTTTTTCTTTCATTAAAACCGTTTTGCTTTTTCAAAATGCAATCATGCTGTCTCACTAATTATTTTAAGTCATTTCTGGGAGGTTGCTGGATACCTTCAGAGTGTGTTGAACCCTCGTGGGGCTAAAAACACGCTGGTGCCAGGCTGAAATTCAACAGTATATATTAGGTAATAAGTTTTTTGTTGTGTAGCATTCACTCAGAGGTAGAGGGTGGAGCTCTGCTCAAGACTGGGTCTCTTGGCACCACCAAGAAAAGCCAGGTCCATCCTTGACACCTCTATTCAGACACTGATACACATGTGTGAGATCCCCTCTCAACCACCTCTTCTCAAGGCTGAACAGGCCCAGGTCCCTCAGCCTTGTGAGAGGTTCTTCAGCCCCTTAGTCAACTTTGTAGCCTCCACTGGGCCTGCTCCAGGAGCTCCATGTCCCTCCTGTCCTGAGGAACCCAGAACTGGACACAGCACTCCAGATGTGCCTCACTGGGGCTGGGCTGAGGGGCAGGACCCCTACCCAACCTGCTGCCAGTGCTCTGCCTTAATGAAGGTTGTAGACACGTGGGGGCTGGTCTTCTCTCCGTGATAACAAGCTGTAAGATAAGAGGAAATGGCCTCAACTTGCACCAGGGTAGGCTTAGATTGGATACGAGGAGAAATTCCTTCATAAAAGGGGCATCCAGATGTTGGAACAGATTGTCCAGAGAAGTGGTGAAGTCACCATCATTTGGAAGGGTTTGAAAAATATGTGGATATGGCATGTAGGGACAGGGTTTAGTGGTGGTCCTGGCAGTGTTGTGTTAATGGCTGGGCTTGATGATCTTGAAGGTCTTTTCCTACCTAAATGATTAATTGCAGTATCAGCCTGAGAGTTTCAGAGCTAAAAGAGATCGAGGGCAGGCCTCATGTCCTCCTGGGGCTTTTGCTGAAAAAATAATAATGACAATCCCTGAATTCAGTCATAGCATCACAGAACCATTGATGTTGGAAAAGCCCTCCAAGATCATGGGAGTCCAACTATTAACTCTGCATGGACACCTCCCTGCCTGTCCTCACGCTGCCCTCTTTTCAGAAGAAAATACTGTCACATCTTCACGCTCCAGGGACACCTTTGCAAATAAAATAACATGAATAGTCAGAGCTCAGTAGACTACAGACCCTGGATTTAAAAATTAATTTAAAGATGAAACGTTCAATGAGAAGCACTAGAGAAAGGTTCCTACATCATCTTTGTCCTTCAGTGCCTTTACAGGAAAGTCTACAAGAAAAGGAACAAGACAAGAGCTCAGTTTAATTTGCCACAGATTGGTCTAGCTTTTATCAGAAATTCTGAGTCACTTAACCACTTGTGACCACAATTTGCCCGAGATCTGACCCATGTGAGCATCAACAGGCCTAGAGCAGTCCCAAGGAAGTCCCCAGGACTGTTTCTGTGCTGAAAAACATTGTGGTCATTATTGCTTAGGTCTTTCTACCCCAAGCACTTCCCAGAAGCCAAAATGGTAGAGTTTGAATACAAACTAATAGGCATTGCAATTAATAAGGGGATTCAAATTAAAGAACAAAAAGGAAATGGTTCATGACTCGTGTAAAATATTAAGTAAATGTAGCGGAAGGAAGTTTGCCTTTAATTAGTGTTAAAATGGAGTAGGGAGGGCATGATGGACTGCAATGAAAAAAGGAGGGTTCAAGGTACTAAATGCAGAAACTTATCAGTTGGAATTTCCCTGCAGCCCTTGTGGGAATTTTCTTGTTAGCTGTGTCTCAAAGATGCTTCTCAAGGCTTGTTTCTAATGACAGGTTTCAGGCAGTGTCTGAAACCAATCAACAAACCAGCTTAACTCTGACTCTGATGTTTTTAGTCCTGATGTTCTGTTACGGACATGGCGGGTGTAAAAAGATTTTGGTGTCTTGAGTTCATGCTTTCGGCAGAAAAAGGAGGGAATAAATTTTGACTTTACACCTTGCAAAGGCTCAGCGTGTCACCATCCCCTTTTAGGAGGCTTTATCTATGTAGGGAAATGAGGTGCTTGGATGTTTTTGCTTCCTCCAAAAAGCACAGAAAGCTTTTCTGGAAACTCAGGCTCTGCCTTTCTGACTCTGATAATCGCTAAACCCCATGAAAATGCTTTTCCCCTCTTAGTGAAGTGGTGTTCCTCTGCTCTCTGAACTGCCTAATCACCAAATATTTGTGCTGGCCACAGGTGGCAAAAGCATGGTAATGGGTCATAATTCAGCCCAGCCCAGCATAACCTTCTTTCCCCTATAAATTAAAATGCAGCTGTCTTCTGGTTAGCCATAAAGTGGCCTAATTTTGGAGGGATTGAGAGGTGAGCCATTGCAGGGAGAGGAAAATTAATTTTACTTTAATGATGTGAGCTGTTATGTCTATCAGAGCACTGAATGCTTTCTTTACACTTGGACACAGTCGTTGACAGAGGCACTGCCTGCCTGTAATATTTTTTTCCCCCATTAAATTAGATTAGCTCACTTTAGGGTTATATCTTTGAGTCTGATTGAACAAATGTAGCAATTTATCCAGGCGTTACAGGATTTCCCCGTGGATGCTTGACAAGAGCTGCTCCGTGAGGATGATACACTTAATTAAAAGACAGAAGCTGAAGACTGATACAGATGTATCCTGACACAGCAGCTGGGTTTGTGTCAGGGTCTCTTTGCTTATTGGAAGTGAAGTGGGGGGGGATGAGGAGCAATCAGGGCTCTCATTACAGAGGGAGGAACAAGCCCAGATCCCAGGCTGTGTTATGCAATGAAGTTCTAACATCATCCCTGATGTGATTCAGTGTGGGATGCACACGGGGCATTTGGGATCGTGGGTTCACCTTGATTGTTCCTCAGCAGGCTGTGGTGAGGATGTGTGGGGGTCCCAGCCCTGCTGGTTTGTTTATTCCCTATCAGTGGGGCTGGGAAACCACCAGTGAAGGGAATTTGTGGGTGTCCCCCTCGAAGGGGAATCAATACGAGGTGCCCAAACCTCTTTTGCCTGGTTAATAAAAGAGCAATGTATTGATGATTGCCCTTTCTTCATCCCACGTGCCCCCAAACCTCCCATCTTTGGGCAGGAAAACCCCTTGTCACCCTGGTCTCTCCCATTATTTCAAAGGGAATTAAACCAAATGACAGTATCTTTCTTTCCCAGTAGAGGGAAGTGTTGGCTAAACTGAATTTTGTGTG
The DNA here is from genome assembly GCA_008694505.1 of Cyanoderma ruficeps. Taxonomy (NCBI): domain Eukaryota; kingdom Metazoa; phylum Chordata; class Aves; order Passeriformes; family Timaliidae; genus Cyanoderma; species Cyanoderma ruficeps. The sequence goes on along the minus strand of VZDJ01000074.1, from coordinate 10,895,795 downwards.
CGAAAGCCTCACGGCACCTCGCGCTAAAGGAGTTTCTCACAGCACTTATCCCAGGTAGTAAAACGCTTTATAAAAAGTCGAGGTCTCTGGAAAGCAAAAGCCAAAAGCACTCCACTGAGTGCTAGCAAGGTGGAAGGGCATGGAGAAACCTTTCAAACTGTGAAGGGAAATACCTTTTTCTTTTTTGGCAAATGGAGTTTTGCAAGAAAAAAGCACTTCTAAACTTTTTTTTTTGCTTGTTTGTTTTAAGAACTTGTTTTAAACTAAACTTTTTCTCAAACTCAGGCTTTCAGGGACTGCATGTTTTTCAGAGCCTTTACAAAGGAGTGACAAATGTGTAGGGATATGGGCTACAAGAAAAGTTTTATGGGCATCTTTGGGAGAAAAAAGAGATCTTTGCAACCAGCAAACTCCTTTAAGAATGCAGTGCTCACTACGTGGATAAAAAAGTATTTTTTGGAGAGAAGAGAAAGATGACACCCAATGATCTCCCATAGTTTTGTCTGTTTTGTTTTGGGTTTGGTGGTGGCTTTTGGTTGTTGTTGTTATTTTTTGGTTGTTTGTTTGGGTTTTTTGGGGTTTTTTTGCTGCTGGTACTTACTACCACCTGACATGCACATTTATTAGGTTTCAGCTGACTTGCCCAAACTTTTCCAGACATTCAGTAAGCCAGCATTACTGGACTGCTTCTTGCAGAGAGGAAGATTTTGGCAAGGCAGCGCATCTTTAATCAATTTTTCTCTCTCTGATCAGCCTGTCTATAGGGTTCCAATTAGCATGGCTACTTCATTAGTGTTTGCATTAGGAGGTCTCCTGTGCCAAGGGTGTTCCCCCCCTGCAGTGGGGTTTGGAGATGCTGCTTTCATTGTGTGCTCCTGGGTTGCATTTCTGTGTCTTCTGAAGGGAGACAATTCAAAAGGAACCCAAATAGCACATAAATGCTTGAAAACTGGGGGAAAGGATTTTTTTTTTGGGGGGGGNGGGACACAAAATGGGAGAACCCTATCAATCCTACTCCTGGCACGGAAGAAATTTTCAAGGCAGCTTTCCTTCTCTTGTACTTCTTCCTACCTTTTATTAATCTGATTTATTTCCTTTGTAAATATTGCTTTTTTTTCTCTCTATAAGCCAAGTTCCTACTGAGCTGATTTCATTATCACAGGATTGAGGATTTTATAGTATTATGAATAATTTCTGTATTTCAACAAGGTTTTAACAGGAGGTTTGTTTCCTCCCTCTGTAAAAAAAGCACTAGAGTTAAAAATTTACAGAAGAAAACTCTGAAGGACTGCAAAAGGAAGACAAGAAATTATTCAGGACCAGTGGATGGGACATTAAGTGAAATTTTGTAGCTTTCCCCTTCTTTCCCTGGCTGTGCTACTAAATCTGTGCCACTGAGATGCTGCTGGCTCTTCACCTTGAGATCCCTGCTATTGTGGTTCTGAAGGAAGAAGAGAGGACAGAGGACCTTCATTCATAAAATGAGTGGAGTAAGAATGAGATGGAAGAGAATATAAAAATATTTTAATATATAACAGTATACATTATATAAAACAAAATAAAAAGTCCCTCAAACATGCTATTCAGCCCCAAAACACACATCAACACCTGTTGTGTCATCAGCACAGAGCACCGTGCTGCAGTCTATGAATCATAGAACCACTGAGGCTGGAAAAGACCTCCAAGATCATTGAGTCCAGCCATTAAATTTACTCCTCCTTCAGAGGAAGAAACAGTAGGTTCACGTGCCTTCCCTCTGTATAAGCCTAACTACCTTGTGATAGTGGTTTTTAGCTGTTTGGGGCAAGCAATGCCATTTTTTGACGTTATGGCTCCATGGTAGGAGTTTCTGAAGGTCTGAGTACCCCCCACCAGGGATGCTGGTTCTGCTGCCCAAGACCTGGGAGTGTTTCTGGGCACAGAGAGCATGGATAGGGTGGGACATATGATGGCAATCCCAGTGTGGGGGATTTCCAGCAGAGCTCTGTTGCTGGGATGAGCAATGGGACCCCAGCAGCCATTCTTGCACAACTTTTTCACTCCGGTGTGAATTCTTTTTTTTTGATTGAATTTAAAAATTATGTTGGAAATCCACTAAATATCACTGAAAACATGTTGCTGCTCTTGTAATTTAGAGATGTCCTGCAGAGATGTGTTGGCACTCTGCCTGAAGGACTCACCATTTGCCTTTATGAGGTTGAAGATGTGCCCACCCCATGATCTTTTTGGGTCCTCATGAGAACCTGCTTCCCTTTGAGCAGCCACTCTTCAGCCTCATGTTGAGAGATTAACATTTAAAGATTTGTCTTCGTCTCCTGCTTCAAACTTCTTTCTGTGCTGCTCTAAGCTTTCACAGGCTCCGTTCCTCAAGTCCATCTTTTTCTGCCTTTATTGGTCTTCATTCTCTTCCATCTCTCTTAGTTTGTAATCTTTTGCCTTTCTGACCCCCACTCACTTTTCTCAGCTCCTTCTATCTGCTTCCTCACCCAGCTCTCCCTATGATACACTCCATAATTTCCTGCATTTCCAGAATCTTTGCACATTTTGAACCCCTCAGGTGATAATTCCTTTGAGCATGAGCTTGCCCTTGAGTGGACACCTGTTCTTCCTCAGTCGTCCACTCTTCTTGAGTGAACAACTGCCTTCCCAGAGCCACTGCAGCCCCTCAGTTTTTTTCCTGAATGATCTGCTCTTTTCCCAGCACCTTTCCCCACCCTGAGCTGCTTTCACCTGAGTATTTGTTACAGCTCCACACTCTCTTTCCAGAGTGACAGCAGATACTTCCCAACACATCACTGAGGCAGTAAAGCAATGCCTGTTTTTTCTGTTTTACCTCAGTCATTTGATATTTTTTTTCAGTTTTTCAGAAGTTTCTTTCACTTTTACTACCCTGAATACATCAGATGGCTGGTAAATCCTTACCACTCCTCTCTTCATCTATGTCCATCCATCTGTGATCTTCCCAGTCACTGCTGGGCAGCTTATTTTGGGTAAAGGCTGCTGTTGTCACTGATCAGAATTGCTGTCCTGTAACCATGATCCAGGAATCTGTTCCTTCAGGCTGGAGGCTGTGGGTCAGGCAGCTGAGGAGCGGGGTTTGGTTGGGGGTGATCAGAGGGTCCAGCTTTGGCACCGTTCACACCTCCTTCCTCCCTCTGTGTGCTCAGGGACCCTTTGCTGTGTCCTGCTGGCAGTGCCTCCCCTCTGTCCCCTCAGCCCTGATCAAATCCTCTATCCAAGTCCCCCATGGCAATCCCCAGCTTCCACTGCAGCTTCCCCCCTTTCCTTCCCCCATCCCAGTCGTACTCATCCCGCCTTGCTCCCTCGAGCATGGCACCAGATGTAGCATTTGGGGACAGGGTTTAGTGGTGGACTAGGCTATGCTGGTTTAAGAGTTGGACTTGATGATCTTGGCGGTATTTTCCAAAGTAAACGAGTCCAAGACAATACTGCTCCCTCACCGTGCTTCCTGCTGCCAAACTGCTCAGCGATTCTAGCAGTCCACCATCCCGTTCCACGGTGCCTCTTCCATCTTCCTCTTCCCCGTCCCTCCATTCTTCTCATCCTTCCTCTCTCCCCACCGTTTCTCTGCCATCATTTCTCCTTCCCCACTGCTTACCCCGGGCCTGTCCCTCTGCCTTGCTCCCCGTTTCCCGGCCTTGTCCCGCTCTATTCCTCACTCTCTCTCCCCACCATTTCTTTGCCATCATTTCTCCTTCCCGGCCGCTTACCCCGGGCCTGTCCCTCTGCCTTGCTCACCGTTTGCCGGCCTTGTCCCGCTCTGTTCCCCGTTCCCCACTCTCTCTCCCCACCATTTCTCTGCCATCATTTCTTTTTCCCCGCCGTTTACCCCTGGCCTGTCCTTCTGCCTTGCTCCCCGTTTCCCGGCCTTGTCCCGCTCTGTTCCCGCCTCTCCCTCCCCGCCATTTCCCCTCCCTCCCTGCCCCCACCGGCGGCAGGGGGCGCTGCGGGGCCGCCCCGGCTGCGCTCGGCGGGGCGGGCGGTGCCTCCCTCCCTCCATCCCTCCTTCCCTCCCTCCCTCTATCCCTCCTTCCCTCCCTCCCTCTATCCCTCCCTCCATCCCTCCCCACTCCCCCCCGCCGCCCGCCCGCCCGGCCGGGGCTGCGCTGGCTCCGCTCCGCTCCCGCGGCAGCCGCACAGACGGCGCGGCGGCTCCGAGCCATGCGCGCTCGGCGGCGGGCGGGCAGCGCGCTCCGCGCACGGCAGCCGGGCCATTCCTCCCCGCGGGACGGGACCGCTCGCGGACTAAAACTCTGTGGATACAATGAAGTGGCTCTGGGACTCTTGGTTTAGCAGGAAAAATTAAATAAACCAATGTAAGTTTCTCTCTTTTTTTTTTTTGTTTGGTTGTTTGCTTGTTAATAAAATGATAATAAATGGAAAAAAAAAAAAAAAGGGAAGAAAGAAACGGAAAGGATGCCCAGTTCAGAGCGTGTCGCGGAGGAGGAATGAGTAGTGCCGGGGTTTTCCCTTCCCCGAAGTTTCCCTTGAGGCGGGAGGAGCGGCGGCACCGGCACCGCGACCGTCCCGTCAGGGCAGAGCGGCAGACAGGGACCGGGGGCTGGAGCAGAGGGAAGTTGGCGTAGCAAAGCTTGAGCTGGGCTGTGGAAGCAGAGCATATAGAATCATATACATATAGATGAATATGGCTGTTTAAAGGTAATTCCGGCAGACAATCGGTTTAGTTTCCATCTTGCTTCCGCACCCAGAAGTGCCGGGAAGAACAACACAGAAAATACTCTGCAATTGTTCAGTTGATGTTGTGTGGTGTCAGATGTGTTGGAGTGGAAATCTAGTGGCAGGTGTTGAAGGGAAGAAATGAGCTGGAATGATAATTTCTGTGGTGGCAGGGAAAATGTATCATTCTTCTGTATGGCGAGGGTGTTACTGCTATTACTTGTTGTAAGAATGGACATATTTTAAGTGTGTTTCTTAATGGCCCAAGCACCTCAAAGCTGTTTGTAGAACACCTTTGCTTAAAACATTTGGAGTTTTTACCAGCACAAATTAAAAACTTGACTTGGCTCATGTAAATAAAAGCAAATCAGGGAGAACTCTGCTGCACTCCAGCAAGGTGATCATGATTTTATCGAGAAAGCCCCGAGGGGAGCAGTGACATACTTGAAGCACCGTGAGAGAGAACGAAAGCTAAATCAAAGCAAAACTTATGCAACCAAAGTGTGGCTGCAATGGGAATAAACCAGACTTTTCAATTTTATTTTTCTTGGAGATTTGGGCGAGGAGGAGGAGATGAGCTTCTAAAAAGCAAAGAAACACACGAGCCAGGCACATCTATGGCAACAGGTCTTGTTTGGCCATGCAAAGGCTGAGCTGAGTCTTGTGAGTGCTTGAGCCAAGCTTTTCCAGTCACAACTGGGGCAATGGCTGCCCCTGCAGACAAGCCTTGGATCCAGAGCTGGTGGCCCCAATTTCTCCCACTGCTGGGCTGGCGAGCAGCTCTTCCCAAAACACAGGGCGGATGGTGGAATAAACACGGTGATTCAAAGAGGATTTGTCAATACTAAAAATAAACAGGCCCGCAGATGTGTCCTAGAGGGTCATGCCCAGGCACAGCACTTTCGGGACCAATGAGCCGATTTCGGCGATTTTCTGTCTGTGTGTCCTGTCCAAGGTGCTGAAGTTCATTTTGCTGCAATTTCCCAGGATTTCGGGAGAAGCGGTCTTGGAGCGGTCTTGGAACCCCCTCTCAAACCAGCGAGGGGGTTCCCCCCCGGGTGGCATGAAGAAAAAGCAGGGATGTGTTTTCAGACACGTATATTTGATCCGTCCTTTTGGCATGGGGAAGCAGACCAGGTGGAGACGCAGATGGATCCGGCAGATCCTATAAGCTTGTGGTGGCAGAGAATTGGAAAGGTCAGAGCTGTGAGGCAGTGAGCAGTGAAACCCGCTTATTCTAATGGACCAAGAAGGTGGTGGTTTTGGAAGTGTCAATTCTGCTGGTTTGGGGAGCATTGCCTTGAGGAGACACCTGGTTCCGAAAAAGTTGAGGGGAGCCCAGCTTCAGGACGGGATGGGAATGATACAACCGGAATTGGAGTGATGTCCACTGGTTTTGTTAATATTATTTTATTCTGGTGCAGCCTTTTCAAGTGGCAAATGTGGTTGACAGAGAGCTTCAGAGAGAGAGGGTCCTTAATAAAAAATGTCATGTCTTTCTGGGACAAATGTCTCAACGTGTAAGCAACGGAAGTTGTGGTATTTTTAAATTAATGTACCAAAAGGTCTCAGCCTTGAGTAGTGGAGGTTATGTAACTTTGGTAGGGGGCAGATCACAGTATTGCCAGAAATAATCACAGATTAATATTTTACTGAACTTGCTCATGATTGGAGTTGGATGTTGTAACGTGGTTTTTTTTCAGTTCTTGCTGCTCACTCTGAATCATCCACAGCGCAGCTTTGCTCTTCTGTCTGAGGCTCTGAGGGTTTTACAAGCATGAAGGGTCAGCTTCTAAAGGCAGAGTTCTCACACAGAAGTGGTTTGTGCTGCAAGGAGCCCTGCAGATTTAAAGCATGCCAGGGCTCTGTACAGTGTGGCAGGGAACGGATCCTGTTTCATGCCCTCAATCATTCGTCAGAGGTCACAAAGGTATTCAGTTGCATCATTGGGTATGTAGCCTAAATACCTTGACCATGAAGGGGGTATGTAGACCACGAGACTTTGTGACTCTGAATGACAGCTCATGGCTACAGACTTTAAAACTGCAACAGAGTTGAGAGTATTTTATTCCTGGCTTGAACCAGAAAGTGGCCTCAGTTCTCGCTGTGATGGACTAACACCTGTGGCACCAGCTACCACCTCCCAGGACCTTTACATGTTACAGGAGAAGGTTGAGTAGTTGCTGTGTTCTTGATTTAAACATGTTGTCAAAATTATATTTAAAAAATTACTGATAGGAAATGTCATCCTTCCTGGGAGATTAATGAAACATAGATACTTTTAATTTCTTTAAATATCCTATTTATCATGTTAGATAGGGATTGGTTTAACTTCTAATTACCTTTTTCTGTTTAGTGTCTTGAAAGAATCCTTTGTTCATGTATGGGAGTAAAGAACATTTTGGGTTCCATATTAAAACATGTTGGTGGTCATTTGGAAATCCTAGTCCTGCTTTTCAGAAGGAACTTGTTAGTGTCTGTTTTCACCATTAGTGTCTTAGTTTTTGAAAGCTCAACTTGAAAAACATAGAAGAGACCTGTTGTTTTCAGAGGGTGAGTGCTCAGCTCTTCCTGAAAGTTGCTACCTCGTAAGTTGTCTCTGATGGTGCTCAAGATTTACTCTGGAAAAGTACAGCCCTGATTCTTAAAAGGCGACAACAACTAATTTCTCAGTTCTCTTAAACAGAACTGTGGTAACACAGAAGCAGCATCACTCTTACATATCCACTCGAATTTCTGCTTTGTGTTTACACATTGTCTCAAGGTAGGGCCTCAATGATGGTATAAAGTGATTTATAGTTGGAGTTCTGTCATTGCTTCTCCCTTTCACCATCTAACCTGGAGCAAAATGCAGGAAGTCTGTTGGGTATATTTCTGTTTGCTTGTAGTGATTATCTCTGCCATGGTGTCACGGATGATTGCAATCAGTTCAGATAAACATGTGTTTATTTAGCCTTTAAATAGGATCATCCTTATGAACACCTACCAAAAGGAAACCCTGGTTATATTTCTATTGATCTTGGTTTATTATTTACTCTGCAGACCAAACTGAGGAGCCCACTTTGACCTGACTCTGTCTTTTTGGGTTTATCCTGCAAAGTGACAGTTTCTAAATCAGGAAGGAAATCAGGTCACATTTCTGGCTCTACAGGATTTATCTCATTGCTCTTCTTTCAAAGTAATTAGAGTTACTAATAATGAGGAAAAGAAAACTTTTCCAGAACTGGAATGTCCCTAACTCCTCTCTCCTTCTGGCAGTTTTTGTGTCACTGAAGAGATCCAGGTAGTTCAGAAACTTGGTTGTGTAGGATTCTTTTGCTCTGTTATGTACAAGGTGTCTTCTTTTCAGTGCAGCTGCAGGTGATCTGCTCGCCTTTACAAATGTATCTTCTTTCCCTTAGAATTGTGTCTCCTTACTTATTTCCCAGGAATTCTGGAGCTGGTGTTACCAGCTCCAGGCTGTCCATTCGTAGTGAATGAGATCCCAGATTTCAGCTTGGGAGAAGGATAAGAGCGCATTTATTAAAGTTATCCCCTATCCCAGTCCCTCAGCTGGCGCAGGACAGAGTGATTTTCTTAAATTCATGCGATACCAGTTGTCACCATCACTGTTTGTACCCCTCATTTTCAGGTTTCTAATCAGTCTGAGTTCACAGAGGCAAATTCCCATGAAAGATGGCAAAAGAACCACAAAAATTCCGTATCTTTTCACACTCCCACCTGTGAGGAGGTGTAGCTTGGCCTCCCACCAGGGGGTCACCTTGTGAATCATTAAAGTGCAAAATTTTCATCGGTGTCAAAAGATCCCTTATCTTTCATAGCAAAAACATGCCTCACTGCTCTTTGTATTGAACAAAGCCTCTGTTAATCACTGTTCTGCATAACAAGAATGGCCTGAGTTTTATTTAGTTTTGTTTTTATCATCATATTGCAAGAGCTTTTTGAATGTAGAGATTTGACACATCAAATAATACCGTTGTACCAAAACATGCAGAAAAAATTATAAATTCTGTTAAGCTCCAAGTTTTCTCTTTACTCTTTTTCATTTAACGATAAAATTAGAGATTTTCTTTTATGTCATGGAAAAAATAAGTCCATACTTTTACTAAATTATTTATTTAATCTCTCAGCTTGAACTGAGTTTTTATAGTTTGATAAACTTTTGTCTTTTACTGCAATGCTGAGAGCCCTGCCAACAGGTTGTAGATTCTTTTAAAAGCCTGCTGGATTCCTAAGGTACTAAAACTACTCTGCATTCAAGTTATTGTTTGTAAGATATCTGCAACTTGTACTTTATTAACTTGTACTTTACTTACGAACTTGTACATTATTAATTTTAATCCAACTCTAGTACTGAATATCTGAAAAAAGTGTTACTGATTTTATTTGCAAGTGTATAAAAGTTAGGCAACTGAATGCAGATCATGGGCACAATTAAGTTGTGTTGGAAGAAATTAGTCTTTTTCAATATTCATGACACTTGAAGGCTGACTGTGAACACTAAACCAGGTTTTAGGGTTTTCAAGGGATCTTGGGGGGTGGGAGTTGTGCCTGAGGTTTTTTTCTCCTGTTGATTTTAAGTCTTTAGAGAAAACAAAAGAATCTGTATGATACAAAGATACAGAAAAACTTGTTCATGGGCAATTTTTTAAAGACCCATTATCTGAAGATAGATTAGAGACTAACTTTTTAAGCCAAATTCCATTCTTGAAGACTGTAATAGTTCTAAAGTGACTTTTCTAGGTTTCTTTTCCTCACCATGACGAAACGGTCACTTTTACCCCCTAAAATGAACAGTTTTGTTAGATGCTGAATACGCCACTGGTGCTGCCGGCTGGCTTGCAGCATGTTGGGTCTAACAAGCTTTGCTTCAGGTTTAACAGAACCTTGGGTCCTGGGAAAGCAAAACAGGACAGCACAGAGGGATCACTTCTGGTTATTTCCAGTGAATAAACCACCCCCCACCCCTCGTAGGAGCCAGCTCAGATTTTGTGCCCCACTGCCAGCCCATTCCCGTCCTCCGAGGAGCGTCCCTGCTGCAAGGTCGGACACTGCCCCCGGGAAATGAACTTTAAAGAAAGTGATGATAAAGAAGGAAAAAAAGCCCCCTCCCCATGGTGGAAAGCTCATAAAGAGGTGCAACTCTGTCACGAAGTTTTTGTTTTCACCTGTGATGCAGCTGCCAGAAGTGGGCAGAGGTTTAGGGAGAGCAATGTTAGCGAGAGCCTTTTGGGGAGAGGAGAAAGGAGCATCATTAAAGTGTTACTGCCTGACCTGTAGACAGGCACTTAGTGTTGTCTGAGGCCTGACACGCTGGGTAGCACGTTACATAATGCACAATTATAAAATCACGCTAAAGCCTCTTTAAAATACCTGCCTGATTATAAAGGGTAATTATGCCGCGTTTAATAGAGCTGAGTGCTGTGGGGAAGGAACCCCCCTGCACCAAACTCGCTCCTGCCCCTGCCATCCCGCATGCAGCCGGCGATGCCATCCCCTCGGAAGCCCTAAACCCTCCAAAACCCCCTCGGGGTGTGCCTGCTCCCCGTTTCGCTCTCGTGTTACAGGGGTTGTCCTTTCCTTCCGGACGGATTTCTGGCTGTCGCTGCTCCCCATATTAGTCCAGCCAGCGCGACGTGACGCGGCCGCCCTCTCTCCCTCCCCGGGGCCGAGCACATCGCCTCCGCCGCGTCCCCAGCCCGGTCCCCAGACTCCGACACCGCACATCGTCCCCAGCCCGGTCCCCAGCCGGGTCCTCAGCCTGGTCCCCAGCCTCCGACACCGCACACCGCCTCCGGTGCGTCCCCAGCCGGGTCCCCAGCCTCCGCCACCGCGCTGTGCCCCGCGGCTCCCGTGCTGCCGGAGGGGCAAAGGCGCTGCCAGCCGTGTCTGCAGCGAGAGGGTCTGCAAAGCACTGCAAGTATCTTAGCAATTGTTTTATTTATTTTTTTTCCCCTCCCCTCGTCTTTATCTCTTTTCAACAGTGTCTGACGTCGAGAGGTCTAATCTGGCTCGGTGCGCGCGTGTAGTTCCCATTCAGCCGCTCCGTGGTGAGCTCTGGGTCCCTTGGGAAATCACCCCTTCGGCAAAGTTCCCCGGCTTTGCCGAGGTCCTCGCAGCTCTTCCCTTCCTCGCGTCCATCAGGCGGAGGGATGAGTCCTCTCCTCGGCTCTGCCGGCGTAAATCCAGATCGATTTGTTCGACTTCAGCAGAACTAATCCCGATTTACGCAGCCCTTTCCCCGGGGACTTCCCCCGTTTTTTGCTCTAGGTGACCGTTAGTGGGCCAATGTCAAAATGCATCTGATCCAGGCAGATTCCCTGTCTCCAGATATTAATTATTCCCTGGCAAAAGTTTCTGAGGAAGAGCAGTTGGATTTGAAAACAATATACAAATTCTGTTGCTAAATTTAGAAAGTAAGGGGGATTTTTTTTCCCCTCTTGTTGAAACTAAATATAATTTGAAAGATAATGTACAAAGACTTAAATATAGCCTGCAATTATACACGGCATATGAATAGTTTCTCTTGGTTTTAACATGTTTGGTTTATTTTTCCGTCTTTCTCAGCAGACAGCTGTTAGATAAAGGGAGAAAAGTAAATAGTTGTTATGAAACCATACGTCACAGCTATAAGGAATAATAAAAAAAGAGGAATTATCATATGAATAAGGGAAGATAAAGACAAAATAAATCCTTTCTGTGCTTTTTTCTCTTGTCCCATCATTTTATGACACTTCTGTAGTAGTACTTTAGCTAAAGAAGTACTAAAGAAGTACTTGAGTGCTTCTAGAACAAATTTCTGTAGGTCCATCATGCTCCTGTTCCTGCTGGATTCAGGCAGTTTTGAATTGAGGGTCTGGATTCTTCATGGGAGGACGAAATTGGGGTAGAAACTTTCCTAGGAAAATCCCTGGGTTCTTGGGTTCCCTTGAGCTCAGCGGAAATTTTGCTTGAGTTTACTGAGTTTGCTTTTTTAGACAGCTGCTCAACTTGACAACCCCCAAAAGTTTTGTTGTGTCCGCACGGTGTCTGAGCAAGCACCTGCGAGGTGTACAGATGTCCTGGCTTGAACAACTTGCTTTTTCTGGCAGTTGTGAAACACAGTTCTGCTCCTCAAATGCTGTTACATCTGGGGAAAATTGTTGTTTTGGTTAAAAGTTTCTTGGGGTTTTCCCTGTCTGGTGAAACCTGAGCAGTGCGGGGCTGGTGAGTCTTGTTCTGAGTGTTATGTGCTCAGTAGTCAGGACCCAGTAAAGCTTTTAGCTGCTTCTTAGGACAGGCCAGAAAGAACTGGGAACACTGCACTGGGTCACACACCACCTTCTTTTTACACAGGTATAGAGAATGGCATGAAAGACCCTCAAAATAATGATAAAAATACTAAAAAACCCCCAAAATGATGGTTATAGACTCTTGGGAACAAGTCAAGTGGCTGCATATGAGGCTGTGATCCAAAAACATTGAAATATTCTGGGCTGTGGTTTTCATTTATTAATTAGTCTAAGTGATGTTCAGACCCTGAAACCAAGGCTTTTAGACACATCTCTGGTGCCTAATTCTGCTCAGTGTCTCATAACAGGGTGAATCAGGAGACTGTTTATTGAAGTCAGTGATGCAGTGTCGATGTAAAAGCGACAGAAGGGAGATGGAGGATTTGTTTACGAGCAGAAAAGTTCCCTGGACAGTTTAACACTAACAGAGAAAATTACTGAATAGCTGCAAAGCGCAGAGCTTAAATGTAGCTGAAATAAGTCTTCTGGAGCATTTCCAGAACTATTTTAAGGGCCTGATCCAGAGCCTGATGAAGCCAAAGATAAAGCTCTTTTTGACTTCTTCAGATCCAACATTACATTTCAAAACATCATTCCCTCTCTGGAATTTTCTAAAGCTGTCTTCTAGGTGGTTTTTAATTAACTATTATATCAGATGTAATGTCTTTTGTATCCCTTTAGTACTTGGATTTGTTAACTATAAGAAATAATAGCATAATGCTTTTGTTGCACAGGAAATTCTGATTTTCTATGTAGTCATTAGTAGCACAAGCCATTGAAACTCATCTTTTGTTGCTTGGCTTGTCCATTGGTTTACCAGTGTGTATCTGTCTTATTCTGTAGCTTTTGAACTCACTGGACAACTTGATTGAGAAGTTCAGGACTAAGGGATGTTTGGCTTTTCAAGTGCTGTTAAAGGACGTTCCTGGGTTGAGAGTAGAGAGGCTCAAAGGAGCATTATATGTAAGAAAGTGACTGTGTGGTGACCCAGCCACATACTACATGTGAATGAATCCAGCAGAGTTCCACAGGGACTGCACAGTTCAGTAATGTGAGTTTACAAAACTTTTATTCCATATTATATTCTATCTTATATATGTTATTCCATATTATATTCTATTTTATGTTCAGTGTCCCATTGTTAGGCCAGTGGCGGCTTCACCTCCACCACCCAGGTCTGTGAGATCTGATGTAGGTTGTAGTTGCATGGTTTTAAAGGGAGCTTGCAGCCAAGGCCGTGGAGTCTCAGTGCATTTTGAAATAATCTGAAAAGGCTCCACCATGTGGATTCAGGGCTGGATCCAAGCCTGATGAACACCCTTGTTGGCTTCAGGAGGTTGTGGATAGTGTCTGTGTCTGAGGAGGGGGTGTCAGGGGTCGGGTACCAAGGGTGCCTCGAGCTGTGAGACAGCCTGGTCCTGTTGAAAGACTGGAGGAGGTGACAAAGGGACAAAGATGATGTCCTCTCCTTTAATCCTGCCCCACGACTTTGCAGCTGAGTCTCCCTGCATGCATGAGGGATGTTGGACTGCATTGGCACTGCTGCCCACTTACCTGCATCAGATAGGGATTAGTAACTATATATAAAAGAGAAGTTTAATTTATATCTGAATGTTTATACCAAAAAAGAAAAACCCAAAAAACCAAAAAAAGCAACCTAATCAGGAATGAAGCAAGGATATTGAAAATGCAATTTCCAGCTCATCGGTGGCATGCTCCCCATTTGGCTGGGAACTGGCCTGTCTGCTGTGGGACACATGTGCCCAGCTGATGCCTTAGGAAGGCTGACCTGAGACAGAGACTGGACAGAGCTACAGAATAAAGTAGGTATTTATTGAAAGGCCTCTAGGATACACCTTGGGCAGGACAGGGCCTGACCAGGGCTGCACCCCGGGTGGACTAAGAATGGTCACAAAATGGCTAGCTGGTCATGAGATCTTACATTTTTATAACTTTTGGTCCATTTGCATGTTGGGGTTTAATTGTCCAATTAACAGCTTCAGGTTGTGAGGTTCCATCTTTCTTGTTCCTCCCTTCAGTCTACTGTTGTTTGTGCTTTTGGGCCTGAAAGTTGTCCTTGGTCTTCAGCAGGAAAAGGATATGTCTCCCTACTCTGTGAAGAGAGCTTACCAGCACTTAATATGAGGCTCAGAACTACACCCCTAGGCAGAACAGAATCTGAAAAACACGAAATCTAAAACTTAAGGCATCACAGCTATTGCAAGACGCTGGTGCAAACCAGGATGAGCGGCAGCAGGGATCACACTGGGGACACCCTGCCTTGTGTGCCTGCAGTGAGGCTGTGGCTGTTTCTCCCGCAGCCCTTGCCCTGCCCATCAGTGCGAGGAAGGGAAAATGGAGGGTGTCCCTGACCCCGGTAATCTCCAGCTGCCACCGAGCCTCCCCGGGAGGCACCCGTGGCCAGCACAGATTAACACAGCCCACAGCAGGGACTGGCCTGAGGCCAGCATGGCCCCGGGATCAAAGGAGCACGGAGGTGGCTGAGAGCCACCTTCGGGCCCCTCCTCCTCGCCTCACTCTGCAGCAGCTTTTGGCTTCCCTGATAAATCAAACCCACCCTCTGCCGCCGAGGGCGGGTCAGAATGCTCCTTTCCCTGTGTCTTGCGTGGAGAGTTTGTGTCCAAGGTGTGGTTTCAGAGCTGACAGTTGGATAAAATCTTCAGGATCTTGCTTGGGGAGTGACATGGATGAGTGCCGGCTGCCTTTTTCCTTGATGAGCAGAAACAGGGTGTTCTGACCCCAAAGCATAAATGATGGTGATCCAAAGCTGGGAACCACCATGAGGATGTCACAGGCAGACCCAGTGCAGAGGCACGTAATGAGCTGTGCCCCGTTCTCTACAGTGTCCTTGCTGGCCCTGCTGCCTCTAGGAGGAAAGGAGCAGGAGGAAACTGTGTGCAGCATTATTTTAGAGTGTTAAAGGTCACAAGGAGCCAGGGAAAGCACAGAAATTGGCATCACAGCATTGAAAATGGTGTATTTGAGTGGCAAGTTGGTGCCTTGATTTGGTTTGCAGTGGGTAGTCTAAGTAAGAAGCTTTATTTCTGCTAGAGAGGTTGTTTTTGAGGGCTGTTTATTTGCCAAGATCAGGAGGAAGGTGGTTTAAACCATATTTTAGAGGGATTATCGGTGTTGTCCCCATGAGTTCTAGCAGCCCTCCTGCCCCAAAATGCTGAGGCTATTTCCTGCTGCATGGCTGAGCCCTTTCAGGGAGGCCCCTCATCCCATGCACTCCCTTTGGGCACCTTGATTTTCAGCTTCTCATCCCTGGGCCGAGAGCAGCTTTGTAAGGCAGGGAGTGCTGCTGACCAGCACTGCACAGCCACGCAGCTGCCAACAACCAGCCTTCAGTTCGTGAGGTTTGCTTCCCAAGGTGGGACTGGTGCCCGCTGCCCTGTTTTTATGGTGTGATGGTCCCTGGGGGTGGCCAGGGATCAACCCTGCCTTAACTTCTGTGTGCCTGTTGTGTTACCCCTTCCCAACAGTAACCCAAGGTCCTGCCCAGGCAGGAAACAACCTGAGCAACAACCTGGAGGAATGGCCTTGCAAGGGAATTTTCTCTTCTCACTTCAGTGGTCCAGAGTCTCACCCTAAATGCCGAGCACGATCACTTCATGCTCATTTTAAATTGTGGCAGCTGAACATGCATGCTGGTTTGCAGGATCATGTGGCCCAGGGCAGGACTCAAAAAGCAGCATCTAACCCATTTGGGTCTGTGGGATGTCAAATACGTTGGATATTTTCTTCCCAATGCCAGCTTGAAAGTTAGTTTTATAGTCACAGCTAGCATTGCAAATGTTTGAGTCATTCCCTGGTATGTGATTTCTTCCAGGAGGCTCCTACAACTTTAATGAATGTGAAAGTGTGATTAGCATGGGAGATCATTGCTTATAGCAACTACACGATGTATTAGGCTACCCATCAGTCTTGCTGTTAGAGCACTGTGCAGAATTCAATAAGCAATGTTATTTACACTGTTGTCTTTAGGAGATTGAGAAACTTCCCAAAATGTCGTATAATTCAGGAAAAAGCTTTGCCGCAAAGCAAGTTCGCTTCATTGATTGCATTTCTTCACTTTGGTTACTAAATGGCAGGCTAAAAAGAAATTTTTAAAAAAACCAAACCACTATTGAGATCAATCTCTAATTGATTTTGACTTGTCATATCCAGTTAAAAGCAGAACCAATGCTTTCTGGAATGTTACTGATGTTCTGGAGCTTTGTAAAGCTGCATATGAGAGAAAGCATCAATAGCAGAGTGTAAGATCTCTTAATTTGGGCTTCATACAGAGTTTTAGGCACATAAATGTCAGACTAAAGTTCAAGTGTTCATCAAAGTCCTGTGAGGATCTCCGATGTCAATGAAATTCCTATTAAAAACTGTCCTGTGAGGCTTTGCTGCCTGCAAATACTGGTTCCTTGAAACAAAATTTGCATGGATTGTTGAAGAAAAGGCCTTCACAGGGTAAAGGGGTGGCTGAAGGGAGTTTCTGAGCAGGAAACAATGAAGGAGCTGCTGTGGGATCTCCCACAAGAGCCAAGCTCAGCTGCTTTGCTTCAGCAGTGAGTCAGCTGGGGACACCATCCTGGAGGGCAGGGAGAGTACAGTCTGTGTGGCTGTCCCCACACCTCCAGTGGGGCTGGAGTTGCATCTCCAGTGCTGGAGGTGCTGGAAATCCCTCTTTCCCTTTTTCCTAGAAGCAGGAGGGCAGGCAGGGGCCAGACCCCCTGTGCTGAGCTTGACATCACCTGATGGCTCCCCATCCTGACCTTCCCTCTCCAGAAGCACCTCCCGGCTCACTCCGCTAAGGCTGCTGCTTTTCTGGATGTTTTTCTCTGGACTGCCAGCCTTGTGCCTTTGAGGGGGGGTTGGAGGGAGGGGAGAGCCAAAACAGAGGACAGCCTATTTTTAGGCTGACTATCTCCCACTCCCTGCAAGGCCGGGTGCCAATTAGGTGGTGTGGCGGGGTGACGCTTGCCCGTCTGTAACGCAGAAAGGGAGCAGAGATTTGAGACATCTTTCTGCACCAAGGGACCCTGAGCCTGTCTAGATTTGTGCAGTAATGTTCGTTTTGTGCTGTTGCATCTGCTCCCTTTTATCAGGATTGCTTCCTCCTCCCTCTCATCATATTTTATAACAGAGCTGCATGCACACCATGTTGTGCAGTGTTTTGAAGCCCAAGTGCATGATTTTGGCTTATGCCCTTCTGCTCCTTTTGTAATGGGAGAAGAAAGCAAAGGCTGGAAAACTTAGGCTCAACTCCCTAATTTAAAGATTATAAAGCCATTAAATAAAACTGTGATTATCTACTCTGTCTCCAGAATAGCAGAGGGCTCCACATAATTAGTATTGTTTCAGCTACAGCATGTACTGTCAAGAAAAGAGGAATTGAGCAGGATGGATTTTTCCTCCTTCAGTCTTTGGTAAAGCATGGTTAAATGATTTTCTTTAAAGTGTGCACATTATGCCTAATTAATTTTTCTTCTGTTCCAGTTCTTGACCACTGGAATTCTTCTATATAATTCTGACAGAGTACTCTGTCATAAGGAGAGAGGTAGTAATGTTTTAGCTGTGTTTGTCCGAGGGTGCTGGTACTGGGATTAATTAATCCCATTCCATTTCCTTCGGTGCAGTCGAGCTCTTTGCAGCGTTTACTATGAGCTTGATTTCCAGGGAATAATTGTCTTTAATGATACTTCTTTAAACCTTTCTAATATATCAGCATAACCCCTGTGCTTTGGCCATCAGAACTGAAATGGGGTAATGTTCCCATCAGTCTCTGTCACTGTCCCCTGAGCCCTGATTAACCAAGACCTGCATCAGCTTTTCTGTTCTTTCCCCCAGAAAGCAGAAAAGTTTTCAGTCACTCGCATCTTTCTGTTTATCCACATAAAACACTGCCACAATTGTGGTTTTCTTCTGTTGCTTCACCACAATGTCCCAGTGCTTTGGAAAGCAACACTGACATTCAGAGTACATATTGGCCAGATTTGTAGGAACTCTTGGGTTCAATTATCATAACTTGTTGATTTAGAAAGTCTAGCTAAAGAAATGAGGGTATTTTATGCTTCTTTTGTACATCTTTATTGCTCTTAAATGTGAAATATCATTCTCAGCATATTATTGCTCCATTGCATAGATTTTTCCCAAGTACAGAACAGAAATAGGTATTGAACGTTCCTACCCTTTCTGTGCTGTTGTGTCTGACGGTACTTAAAGGATACATTTTGTTCCTTATGTGTTTGAAAATTCCTTCTAGCCCTTAAAAAGGCCAGCAATTTCTCTGGCTGCAGTTTTGTCACTGATTCTTTCTATTCTAACACAAGCACTTGTGTTATGTGTTCTCATGTTATTCTTGACTTCCTTTTTTTTTTTCTTTTTTTTCTTCCTACAAACGGTTCCTTCAGAGCAG
>VZDJ01000074.1:10830645-10877387 GCA_008694505.1 Cyanoderma ruficeps | reverse complement strand
TTTTTTTTTTTTTTTTTTCTTTTTTTTTTTAAGAAAGCATTTTGCACTCTGGAGTGTGTGCAGCATTTTGGTTGTCATAGGATAGGAGGTAAAAACTTGTTTTGAGCTCTTTTAGAGTCCAGGGAGAGTGACTGCACAGACTCTGCCCAACATGGCCAACACAGGACTGGAAGGATGAAATTTGGAAAGAACTGGGGAAATAGGAAAGGGAAAATTCCCCTACATCTCATTAAGTGTGAAATTCTTTCTCTGCAGAAAGCCTCAGCAAAACATATCTGATTCACATCAGCAAAGCTTGAAGCATCCCTTTTATTAAGAGACTTACTGAGGGGTAAGCCCCCAGAAATTGATACATGACAGTCTGGTACATGTTCCCACATCATGTCATATAATGGCAACTACAGACACCCTCTTTTCCCCCCATGAAATACAGTTGTGATATCATGCCACCTTCTTCTGTATTTCTGCTGGCAACCCACACATAACTGGGGCTTAGAAAAATGACACCAGGGTCAAACCCAGAATCATCATCCTACAGCCACCGTCCTTGTGCAGCTGAGCAGTGAAGTGCTCCTCTTTGACTTCATCCTTACCTGAAGACTGCACCAAAACAGCACCATTGGGACACTGTCCTCAGCACACTCTTGCTGGGCTGAAACACTCAGGACTTTGGGAGAAGTTCTCTGCTCTATGGGAAAACCCAGGCTGGGAGGTGAGCTACAGCCCTGGCTCAATGAGCTAAACACCAAGGTTTGTGAAGAGAAAAGATAATTTCCCAAATCACAGTTGAAGCCCTGTAAAGCAGTGATGTTTTCTTTCATTTGCTGGAAGTATCAGAGTTCAGCCTTTCAAATCTCCTGGTGCTGGGGTCCATTAGCAAAACACACAGGTCTTGGCTTTGACTGAACATGAACTCTGGGCTGATGCATATTTATTTATTAATATTTTCCATTTCATGCTGCTGATTGTCCCAGATGCAGGGGAGGGAAATGACTTTCAAATGAGAAGATTTTTCTTAAGCCTAGAGCATAGCTGTACTTGGAATGCAAACTTTAATCAGTTGCTTGATGGAGAAATGTGTAATAAAAGCACAGTCTCTGCTGGGTTCCCTTTCATCCCAGTATCAGCTGTAGGGTTGTGTCCCTTGGAAGAAATGAAGATTGTGTGCAAAATAATTTAGGCTCTTTGTGACAATCTTGTTGCAGAGACCATCTACCTTTCTTATATGCTTATTTATCTTATTTATCACAGTTGTGATAAATATTAATAATAGTGATTAACGTGGCTTGGTGGGCAAGCTGTGCTTCCCTGATGTTTTTCTTTGGGAAAGTTGAGTATTCATAATTTGGAGATTTTCTAAACCTTTCCCTTGCATTTAAGTGTCTGCTTCTTCAGTTTGGCAGCAGTCAGGTTCCTGGGCTGTCAGACACAGGAGTGTCCTTAACCCCAAGGTGGCATCACTTCTCCCAGCAGCCCAAATCCTCTTGCACCTTCAGACAGTCCCAACTTGAGCACGAGGAAACTCCCCTGAAAAGCAGCAGTATCTCTCTGTGGCTGATTCCATGAGCTGTTGAGGGTCCATACCATCCCTCCCATCCCACTGTGCCCAAGGGGCAGCCCAAACCCTGACAGTTTTTGCTGTGCACCTAAAAAAACCCCTGGGTGCTCCTGTAAATGGTTGCAGTAAAGTGCTACTGGAGGAGGCTATTTTTTTTTTTTTCAGGGCAAAACCAGAGAGGCTACTTAGCATAGTTTTACATGCTGCTAATGTGGTTTTATTGCTTCTAGGACCTGACCTACTATCGTTATGTGCTGCTGTGGATGCTTTTACTCATCTGGAGCTGGTCCAGGGATCTCTAATGGGGCTCTGCACTGCATGACCTAGGTGTGCTCAGCAAGACACTATTCCCTGCACTGGGAGGGCTGGTTCATCACACTGCTGTGGACTGAGAGGATTGGGAAATTGGGCCAGCAGCATGCTCTACCTTGTGCTGGAGTTTGGATCTTGTGGAGTGCTGGGTGGTGGAGGCAGGGACACCCCTTGTGTCCCCATCACCACACAGGCCATGGGTTTCTTTATGCGCTGTTGTGGACTTGCTCTGTGCACACACAGTGCTTCAGTCCAAGCACTGGTGTGCAGGGGATGTGGTGAGCTGTGAGTCATCCCCCACTGCTCCTAATGAGAAACCCAACAGATTCCAAGTTAGAAATGGACAAAGAATGGCTTTTGGGATTCAGCTTTCCCTGCACTGCTGAGCCTGGGAGTCTTGCAGCCAAAATAATGAGTCTTAATATTATCCCTTTAGCCCTATAAGCATTTACTCCAGTGGTATATTTAGCAACATCAATTATGTTTTGTGTGTGCTTGGTGCTCCTCGTTTTAGCCTTCCTTTCCACTCTACAGTCTCAAATTGCTGAAGTGATTGTGTGCTGTTTGTTGTGCTTTACAAGGTTTCTTGACAGCTATCAGCATTTTACATTTGTTAGAGTTTTCTATTTTTTTTTCCCCCTCCATGTATATAATGCTGATCCAGGCAATAACATCTTGGCTGCAAGGCCAGTCTCTTTCTGAAACCCTTAAATACAGACTGAGAAAACGTTATTTTGATGAGCAGTGACTTCTATGCCTGAATAACTCATAGGGACCTGGTCTGTATTTTGAAAATCTGGCTGTCTCTCCTTTGTTAACAAAGTAGCAATTTTATGTTGGAATTGGCCAAAAATTTGTATCACGGAGGTGAAATCTTCTGATGACAATGTGATTTTACTGTCAGGTCCTGTGACCAGCAGCACATGTGTTTGGATGAAAACTAAAGGAGAGGTTCACACCTTGTGGTACTTGCCATGATTTTTAAGTGTTATTTTTGAAGCGCAGGGCATTGATTGTCCAGAACTGTTCCTGGGTTTTATTGTCTGTGAGACTTCACTTGTTTCTCCAGGAGAAAGGAATGGGTGAAGTCACAACAGGGTGATTGCAGGGCTGGAGTGAGGGTCAGACAAAGCTCCTTGGAGACCAATCCATTTGGACTGGGAAGCTCTGCAGTTGCTCCAGCCTTGAGGAAGCTCAGGCTGGCCTGACATAACCTCCGAAGGAAGGGCTGCAGCAGCTGAGGCAAAGGGAATAATAATTTTGGAGGAGAGGAATAGCAATCCAGGGAAAAGAGCCTGTGTATTCCTGAGGATGGGAGATCACCCTGAGAGTTGTTGTGTTTACCCTGGGTACTCTTGAGATGTCTGAGTGAGGTACCTGGGCATTCGATGACACTGCCAAACAGGGCTGGAAAATTGAGGCACTGGATTTCAATGAAGAGAAAATGAGATAGCTGGAAAGAAAAAACACAAACAAACAAACAAACAAACCCTCACCAAAAGGTGTTTAATTGGACAGAAATAGTTTAAGCATCCTTTCACCACAAGAAGCACAGTTTTTCCTTACTTTACAGAGGTAAAACTGAGGGCAAATTGCATGCCCAAAATGTTGTAGGAATGACCCAGCCAGAGGGCTGGACTTCCACCACACATTAGTAAACAACATTTTTGTCCATTTCTTCAAACCTTCACAGAGAGCTCCAGAAATCCCCTTCCAGTCCCAGGGACCCAATGAAGGATCTTTCCACCCATATCTTTCCAGAACTTCTCTCTTCACCACCATTCCTTTATTTTCCCCGAATCCTTCCCACTCCTGCCTGGAATTCTGCTTAGGTGAACATTCCCTATCGCCTTGCTTTTGCTTCCTTCCAAGCAGAAGCACCTCCCACCCCAAGAGACAGCCCTGGATTCAGTGTTTTCACGGAGAGGAGCAGTGTGAGCATTCCTTACATGGTTAATCAGGTGTAGAGGAAGAGCACAGCGTGTGTGGCCTTGAGTGACCCCAGACGTTGCCGGGAGGTGCCTCTGCATCGGTGCTGCAGGAACTTGGAGCATCTGTGCCCTTTGCTGATGCAGGATGGCTAAAATGTGCTGGTTAGGTGATGAAACACAGAAAAGCTTTTGTCTTCAGGGCTGGTGAGTTTCTCAGCCGAGGTCTGTGCTGGTCTCTGGTCCTCAGAACATTCTTCTCCTGGGGTCTGCCCAGCGTTTTCTCTGCATGGAGTTTGCTGTGCGTGTCCAGGCTGTGCTGCAGGGGCAGGAGAGGATTCAAAGCATGTTGGCATGAGTGGTTCTAACCGTGATCCTCCTCCCATATAGGCCCTGAAAATTCATACTCAGCAAAACTGCTGAAAGTGTCCCGGAGAGCTTAGCCACAAGAGTACATCTGTGAAATATTTAAAAAGTAGTCAAAGAGGGGGAAGAGTAGAGAGCAAATGGGGAAGAAAGTGTGCTGCTAGTTCAGCAGAAAAGACAATTGTACCTGCTGGTAGCAAGAACAACTTCATCATCTGATGCATGAAACTCTTCCAGCTTGTCACAACCAATACTGCACACCCAAGGCTGTTTGTTGCATTAGCAATAAACCAGTGAGCACAGGGAGCTGCAGCTCCTCTTGGCACATAGTCTGGGCACCAGCTCCTGGCTGTGCAGATGCTGCTGCTGCTTACACAGGAGAGGGAGAGGTGCAGATGTGAAATGCCATCGAGGTCACGCTGTGTTTCCCACCTCCTCTGAACTGGGTGTTGATCAAGCCCAAATGCAAGGTCAAGCCTCAAGTATTATCTGCTATTTTGTGAGGAGGACTCAAAAGACATACCTCACCCTACAGCTGAGGTTTGTTTTGCTGTGGCTGAGAGAGGACCAGTTTTTATTCTTCAGCAGGGGAGGACACAGGAGCAGCTGTCTGCAGATCCCAAATGGCAGCTCAAAAGTCGAGTGAAGGAAAAATCTGCATTCAGCTGTAAATGAATAGAAAGACATTAATTATCCTGCTCTGAATTCAGCCAAGATTGAGAGGAAATACTTTTCACAGTATGTGTGAATTCCAGAGGTAGGGTCTGTCCTGTGGACACAGCTCAGGCCCATCACAGAAAGCTGCATCAGTACTGGTATAACAGGCTAAAATCTTTCTTGGAGTTTGTTGCTGAGGACTTTCCTGCTGAACGATGCATGGGAGTGAATTAGCCATGGGATGTGTGAGCATTTCATGTAGAATGTATTCAGGTGGTGTGATTTGTTCAGAAGGCAGATTGCCTCACTATATTCTTGACAAAAGTCTTGAAAGTTAGACCTCAGTTGAATTTGTTGCAATAATGCAGCCTTGCAGTGCCAGAGACCTGAATGCACTTGCTGCGATCTTCATTGCACATCATCTATATACCTGAAAGGAAAGAAAGAAACTCCTCTACAGGCAGAAATAATCCTCCAGGTCACAACTGACCCACAGGACACATGCCAGACAAGATGACAAAGAGAAAAGTCCACATAACTTTTGTTTAAATCACATGGAGATAGCTCTCTGCTGGACTTCACTCTGTTTTATCTTATTGGAGGTAAAATCATCTGACTTCTGTCAAGGTTCCTGTCAGTTCCAGGAGGGACAAGCAAGCTGCACCTTCTGGAAAAGGGTTGCAAAGTGGAGTCATTGGCTTTCATGGTGGGGCTACATAACCAATCATATTTGACTTTGCAATTCAGATTTTTCTCAGCATCTCGACCTGAACAGATCTGTTCACAAGATGAAGGAACACAGAAGTGACAATAATGAGGAAAGAGCAAACAGATGAACTCTCCTGTGGGGAAAAAGTTTGTACTAACTTGCCTCCTGACAGAAGCCCTGAGGCTGCCTTCAAGACAAGACTTGCAGGACATGCAGACAGTCAATCCTGAATCCTAGAGATGGCTGAGCATATGTGGCCTTGAAAATCACAAGCTGGTTAATAATTATGGAGTTTGTTGCTGCTTGTTGTGTATACAGGCTGCATGGGAAGTGCTCATGAGGGCAGGAGAGGGAAATAGAGCACAAGGTTCGTAGAGATCATGGAGACTGACCTTTCAGATCTGCACTGACCAACGCAGAAAAAGCAATTCCAAGTGTGATTTGGCCTTCCTGACACCTGAAGCCTTGTCCTTTCAATGTTCAAAGCCAGCAGCTTGAGTTTGCCTGTCAGGTGCTGATTTTGAGGTGAGAGCTGCCTCCAGAATCAGAGCACCACGGATGGGAAAGCAGCTTGGCTGTTGAGCAGGGAGATGATCTCCCCTTGTGCGCATAATTGCTGCATTCCTGAACTGGGAGAGGAGTGCAGCAAGCCTGCCTGGGTAGGACTTACATGGAAATGGCATTTTTAGGGGAATGTTTGAAATGCATCTTGCAGGCACCCAGTTAAACACTCCTCTCAGTCTGGCCACAGGCCAGTTTAGAGTCCTTTGAACTTTTTGCCCTCCAGGCAGAACCCAGGGTTGAGTTTTCCTACCGACTTCCAGGATGCCAGGTCATTGCTATCCACAGTGAAGAGAGCCCAGCTGCCTGAAGTCTCACCCCCAGCTCTGTGTTTTTCTTCTTGGCCCTGATCGTGCTTTCTCAGCCTCATCCAAAGGCAGGCATTGTTTTCTGCAGCTTCCGTGGCACTGCGTCCACTGGCAGACCTCTGTTTTTAGCAGGGTTAGGAGTCAGACCACAGCTGGTAGCCAGGCAGTCTGCCAGTGTGCTGGGCACATCAGCCATTTCTCATCATATAGAGCAGCTGAGCTAGATTTTTTTTTTTTTGGTGTGTGTGTGTGTGTGTAAGCTTTGAAACACGTTGATCTTGCCATGTGGGAGAAAGTTCTGTTAGTCCCATGCCTGCCTGCAACCAATTGTGGCAAGGGCACAAGAGTTTGGGGGTTTCTGCTCCTGGCTTAAAACTTGCTCTCATCATATTGTGCCCGCATGCACAAAACCTCCTGTTAAGGCACCAAGGTCCTGTTTCTAGGTGCAGATTCTCAGTGTGGTGCATGCAGGCAGGGAAATAAAACTAAAAGCATGTGTAAATGCAGAGGCTGCTTCTGCAGCTCTCATGCCCCATATGCTGCTCTCGGGAGAGCAGGATTTCAGCCCGATCATCAAACTCCTGTGGGAGTGTTTCACTGCTGCTTTGCTGGCCTGGACAGAGGCTTTACATGAAGTTATTACCCCTGAACCAAAAGCAGAGCTGAGTGGCTTTCATGGTCTTGTTATTCTGCATGGTCCTGCTTTAAGGGATTGATTCATGTTATCAGTGTTGGTTTCTTTCTCTTTCTTCAGGAGTTAAGTTTTAGACTTTAATCTTTCAAGGCAGAAAAGGATGAGAGAGGAAGCCACAATATTAATCCCTGCACAGACACACTGATTCTGCTTTTCTGAGGTTATTATGCTAAAACAGGAAAAATGAAGCTCCCTTTGCTTTGAGAGTGGCAAAACTAATTCCACGATTTCCTGTGAGTCTAGTTCATTTACCTTTAACTCACCCTTCCCTACCCCTGGTTTCTTCCTGATCACTTGTGGGGCTAAGTGGGAATATGTACAATGGCTTTTGAAGATTCCTTTGCATCCCTAAACTGATGGACATGCTGATTTCCAGCTCTCAGAATGGATAAGGGGTTGGAGCTGCACCACAGAGAAGGCACAAACTCCCACTGATTTATATAACTTAGCTCTCCATTTCTGTACCATGAGTTCAGTATGTCTGAAATATCTACGTCTGTCTCAAGTGTGGTTGAAATTGGCCAATGGATTCAAAAGTTATTAGAGGGGATTAAAAGACAGACAGCATGACCAGATAAGCCTTTTTTTCCTCAGGAAACTAGGCTAAAAAGGGAGAAAAAAAAAACTAGTGCAAGGACTCCTGTGATGTCCTCTCTGCATCCTGGCTTTTTTCACTCTCTGGGGTAGTTAATACCAAAAGCTCTGAGTATTTACAAACGATTGGTGCAGCATAAACAGAAATGGTGCTCTCCTTTCCTCTGACTGTTTATTTACATTACACCTGCAATACTGAATGTCATCAGTCCAGTGATGTGAGCCCTCCTGCTGAGTCCCCTGTCTCAGCAGCTGAAATCTGGTGTGTGTAGAAGTGGCTCAGAGTTACCCACATCTGAACCCCCCCCGCCCAAAACAGGATTAAGCTTCCAGGAGACAATTCCCATGGATTTATCTGTGTTTGTTGAGGGACTGTAAGACAAGCCAAGTCATTTTTTATCCTTGAGCAGGTGACGAAGAGTCTGCTGCTTCCTCTCAGTCAAGGTGTGAATGTAGAAACATTTTAGTTGAACAGGTAAAATAGGCTGTGCCTATCTCAGCCTCAAATACACCCTTGACTGGCACCTTTCACAATGGATAACATTTTGCAGTCTAGAATCTGCCAGTGGTTGCAGACCTTGGGAGGTGGGGAAGCCCACGAGGTGCTGTGCTTGGCTCCAGGGAGGAGGATGCCACTTTGCATGCGCAGCAAAGCTGATGATCCTTTGATCCCCGTGCACATCTCAGAGCAATCTCAGTTGATTGTGATCCCATGATCCTGGAGGTGTGCTGGGAAGGGGTTGGATTTGATGGAGCCTTTTGTCTGAGAGAAAAGGGCTGGGAAAATAGTTAGCCTCAGTTGCAAGAAGAAAAATAGTTAAAGCCTGTGCAATTATTAAGTCTTAGAACTAGATTTCCAGCTAAAGATAGATATATTCCTGGAGATGGATCTTGAAATGTGAAGGAAAAGTATGAAGTTAGGATTTGGGGTTCTGGTTATCTTGGCATGTTTAGCCCAATTTTCTGTGTCCCTGTTTATATAGCAGAGATGGTACAGCTTTTCAAGCAGACACAAATCCAGAAATAAAAGGAATAGCTGTCAGTGAACCTGCCACCCCCATACACAAGTGCAGTGAGGCAGCTGGGCTGTAATGTCCCTCCCTCCCTCCCTTCCTGCTCCTGTGCCATCCCTGTTGTCCTGGGATTTCCTTCAAAGCATTGCTGGGGCCCACGAGGTGGCTTTGAAGAGCGGGATGGGGAATGACCTCCAGCTGACAGCCTGGAGAGACTGTCTTGTCCCCCTGAACCAGTAGGGCTGAGCTTCTCAAGGACAAGAGGTTTGATGGCTCAGAATCATTGTTTTGAACTCTATTTGGAGGAATCTGGATGAGGTGGTGGGTAAAGGGGTGGTTTGAGATGATGGACACCAGATTAAGTTCACACCTGCCAAGGAAAAGGTTTCACCTGAAGCTCTTTGGGCTTCCAGCCCTTCTGAGCATGTCCCACCCCAGCTCAGGGTGGAACTGCACTTTCTGTATGGGGAGGCAGAGAATGATGGGCTGCAGGGAAAAAGCTTTGGAAAGATGGGATGCCTTCATCTTGCTGGTGGAAGAGGTAAATAACCTCACACTTTTCTGCCATTTGTCATCCCACAGCATGTTTGTCCAGCGCAAAATAATTTCATCTGGTGCTACTGTCAAAGAACAAAAAATAGCAACAGGAATTTTTGGGGCTGGGCTTCAATTTAGAAGCTCAAAACGTTTGTGCAGAGTTGGAAATCTTTCCTTGCCCTTCCCCCTCAGCTGGGCACTTAACATGGTGGAGGAATCCGTGATACCCTGCCTAGTCCTCGGGATTAGTAAATTTACTTTGTTGTCTGTGTTAATCTAAAGCCCCTGATGATGCAGCAGAACTTCAGCCAAGTTCCTCCTTGGAGGAGTCTGGGAGGAGGGAATTAAAGTGGTGTGTGAAATGAAGGTCTGTGTTAAAAAGAGCCACTGTCTGTGACCCTGCTGTCCTGGAGGCCCCAGGCTGCCCTCACCCTGCTCCATCAGGTGTGCAGCTGGGGGGAAAACCCCTGTCCCACTGAAGCCAGGAGAAGCTCTGAAAGCAGCTCCATGTCGAAAACCAGCTGAAGTCTGGCATTCCCTCTGCTCCTGGGGACTGCAGAGCTGCTGCCTTGCAGTGACTTGCTCTCCAGAGGCTGAGAAGAGAGACTTTCTGCTCCTGCCTGTGCTGGGCTGGCATACTGGAGATGTGGGTGCACGCTCTGTGCTCCAGGAGTGGCTCACTCCCCATGCCTGAAGATTGCAGGGTCCCTTACAAAGCACTTTATCCTCTAACCAGGCCCTCATCCCTTGGCAGTGTTTGTCCTGTTCAAGGTTCTGCCAAGTGCTTCTCCCACCCCAACCCCTGCTGGAAGAAGCTCACACCCGTTGTTTTCCTTTGCTGCTCATTTGTGCTGGTTTATTTTTCTTCCTGTGCCGCAAGAGGTAGTGCCTGATACAACCTCACTCCGACAGACTCCTGATAGCAGCTCCCTCCTGCCCTCCTCATTCCCATTCATCTTGTGGCTCATTTTGAAATTGCCATTAATTCATCCCTCTGGGGCACCAGCTAAGACTACCCTGACGATGAATGCTGCCAGACCAGATGCATAAATATTAAGAAAGCGGAAAGAGCCAGACCTGTAATTTCTTTGTGCAGAACAGTGATGAGGATGCTGTTCTTACAGCTGACCAGCACAACTGCAGTGTGAGCTCCAGGTTTAGAAGGCTGTAGATGCTGGTTAAAATGAAGATTTAGTTGGAGTTAACCAGCTTGAGGTCAGGCAGAGAAGCAAGCATGCTGGTTATACCGGAAATTTTTTACTGCTACTGGGTTTGTTCAGCACACTGGGCTGGTCTCTAAATATGTGTTGTACCTTGTCTGAATTCTGATGTGCAATACACTTTTGTGACTAGATGATATTTGCACACTTTTCTGGATCTCGACATACAAATATTGGAGCTTAGAAATGATTATGCTCTCAGTCTGGTGTGTAATGCTGGTAGTGCAGTGTCACAACTCACTTGCCCGTGTGCCCCCTTAATAAATCAGTGTGTGTTTGCCTGGAATTGCCAGAGGTTTGGCGCTATCAGAAATACTCAGATACTGCAAGAACAAAAAATCTTGATTAATGCTGAGTTGGCTGTCTCCCCTCTAATGCTGTTTCCAGTTCAATGGACGTCTTGATAATGGTGTTTGATCTGAAGGCCACAGACTTACTGATAGTCACAGATCAAAATACCATCCCTCCTAATAAATTATGCTTCTCTCTTTCTGCTAAGAACCTCAGCCAGGAGAAACATCTGTAACAGCCAGGGGAAAATCTGAGCAATCCCAACAAAAGCTCATAGCAGCACTACTCAGGGTAAGAGCCAACATGGTTCAAGTGCATTTTCAGAAGGGAAATTTGGGAAATGCCAATTGGATGCTGGTGCTGCATCTTTGTTTTGGACCCCACAGCACAGCAAGGCTCATGGTGTGTCTTTTCCTTCCTGTCTGCATCCTTCTGCCCATCTATCCCACCTTAGATCAGATATAGGTTTGGGAATTTGAGGATATATAGCTCAGAAATGGTATTGAAAAGATGCAGGATATTCTTCATATGGCTCAGGGCTGCAGTTAATGGTGCAAAGAGTTTTTGATCCACTAAAATCAGCTTAATGTTCACAGTCTTCAAAACATCATCTCTTTGTTACTATCTATGAGCACTGAGAGCAAGGACTATTGGTGTGGTCTCACAAAGATCTCAATAATCCTGCACCCAATCCCAACTGAGAAAACTGGTGTTTGTAAAATCAGGGACTATGAATGTAAAATAATCCTCACCTTGCTAGAGGTGGTCTGTCAAGATTTGCCTGCAGTATCCTGGTGATATTGCTATGCTTCCAGAGATCTCACTTTGTCACTTCTCATGCTCATCAGAAAAAAAAAAAAAAAAAGAAGTTCAACAGTTTAACATTTTCCAAGACTATTAACTTTCACTTACAAAAAATGTGCAAATTACCTTCCTCTATTTAAAACTAGCAATCAGGGCCCATTATATTCCCTGTAGCAGGAAGACTGAAAGACATCACATTCCAGACCATACAAAAAACCGTCTGCAATTCCAAAATTCCTCACTTCAGTCTACACACTCCGGCAAATCCTAACATCCAGCTGTTTGTAGAGCTCACGTGTTGCCTGAAGATGAAAACTTTTTGCTTTGTGGCAACCTTTGAGCATCCATTAAAGCTGAGATGATGGATCAGAGCAGATTGTGTGGTGCTGCCCATCTGCCCATCGGATGCCCAGGCTTACTTTTTAATAAGAGCAAGGAGCTGGATGTAATGTCATGCAGTCATAATTCTTGGCAGTTGCTATAGTTCATATGTTTATTGGAAGCTGAGGCTTTGGAGTGTTTTTCAGATGTCTTTACGCTTCCTGCTTTAGCGCTTGGGGTTTGTTTTTTTTTTTCTCAGCTGAGCTCTCAGGGTCCCAAAGCCCTGTTTATTAGGGAAGGAACCATGTGGCCAGTGGAGTGTTTCATGGGAGGAGTGACTATACTGAAAAAAAGGTGGACAAGTCCAGGAGCACCTGCCTGGGCAGAGCATGTTTGTAAACTGGGAGGGTTTTTAGATGTTTTGAGGAGGACAGGGAGATAACTTTTCCTGTAAAAGAGCTGGGTATGGAATTCTGGGGCTAATCTGAGAGATGAGGGACTCTCCCTTAGAGAGAAGGCGAGCTGTGTCAGACTGACCTGGGAGAAGGCAGCACTTTCTGCTGTCTAAAGTGGACTGCAATTAAATTATCTGTCATTTAAGGGTTGCACTGAGGCTTGGAAGCACAGCATGAAACAGAGATTATGGGGCAGCTGGAATCAAGGGAGAATTTCTACCTGGTTCATCCACAAAATTTCCTTGTACCAAATGCTGTCTCAGCCACATGAACACCTCAGGAGAAGGCTCCAAAAGTGCTGAAGGAAGTATGTCCCTCTCCAGTCCTGTTGTCCACTCCCTGTGCCTTGGCACTGATCCCTGTTCACCTAAGTCGGGCTGGCATGTGCTCCCAGCCATGAAATGAGGGCAGTGCTCCTTGCTGAGCAGTGATGAGGGAGAGGAGATGCTCCTGGGGCTCCACAGCTCTTGATGTGGGCTTTGGAAGCTGCAGAGAGGATGATTTCCAGGCTTTTCTGGGGCAGCCCTGAAATGCAAGAGACAAGATTCACAAGTCCCTCTCACTTCTTCTTTTCCCATCGCTTCCATCTCAATTTAGGATGTAGGAGAGCAATACCAGAGGATGCTTGGAACTCCCCTATTCTTACAGCCCCAGCCTCTGGAATAAGCAGAATAACGCTGGAGTTTCCCCTCAGGAAGGTGACACAACATAAAATTTCTTCTAGGACAAAATCCCTTCTTTTAATAAGAGCCCCATTTAAATAACCCAAGTCCCAGAGCTGAGCTGTAACTGGCCCATGTGCCCAGGAGAGTGTTTCAGAATACTTTTACCCAACAGTTGGTCTGAGATCAAACAGACTTGGCATTGCTCTGTTTCCTGGATAACACGCCGTCATTATTTATTCATCTGAATCAAAGTGCTTGATGTTTTCATGCTGTCAGTTAGACAGAGCCATATCGTCTGCCTCCCCTCTCTTTTTTTTTATTAATTTGTTGTGTTTCAAGAAAGTTTTGAAGCTGTTGCAGTGGGAAATCCATAGCTTAAGTGGCAGCTTGCTCATCTTTTATTTATTTTTGTAATAATCCCGTTGTTACTCATTCAGAGCTCCAAAAGATCCTTGTCCTCAATCAAAAGTTTCATGTTTGGATGAGGCTGTAATGATGACTTCTAGAAGAAAAGCACGTTTTCCTGGCTTTGAATAGGTATTGTCACTTTTTTTGCTTTGTGATTTAAAGAGATATAATGTGTTTGGTCAAATTGAAGTAAGTTTAAAATGAATTTTTATATTTGGATTAAGATGACTATGTAAAATTCCCAATTTTTTTCATATATTTTAAAAACACAGACACAGGAATGTCAAGCCAGTGGGAGAACCAGCAATGGGATGTGATTAGGGTGATTTCTGGCCCGTTTCCCATCATTCTTGGAGAGAAAGTATTTTTTTCCCCTATGAAAAATGGTGATTTGCTCTGGTAAATCTGTTCCCTTTTCAGTTTGCAGGCTTCTTTGTCAGAGGAAGAAATTTGTGACTCAAAGTAGATGCTCTTTACTTAAATGCTTCTCTATTGGAAAAGCATTTTCCCATAGAAATGGAGTTTCAATAGGAAATTTGCAGTCAGCTGTTCCACACGACAGGCAGTGCTGCTCCCCCTTCCCCTCCAAAGGGTGGTTTCATACACAACCTGCACTTCTGCATATCCAAACCAGTGCTGTGGTTTTATAAGCACATTTCCCTATTTTGAAATGTTTTCCTGTCTCCTGTTTTTGTGTAAAACATCCTCACAAAGAAGGGGGATGATTAATTGGAAACTACAGAGGAAACTACAAAATCAATTGCACTCAAAGAACTGTCTAATGTAGAAACTAAACAAATAAAACCCCCCAGAGGATTATATGTTTTTTCCCTCTCCTTATTCAGTCATCAGACTCTTAACTGTTACTTGGAAGATTTTTCTGACACTAAACTGTAACCTTTTATATTTCACTTATTGGTGCTCAGTTGCACATTATCTGTGAACACAACAAACAATATTACAAAAACAGCTGAAAACTGCCTTGATGGACTGCAGAGTTATTGGGACCATTTACACCAAAAGGAATTCTGATCCCCAAACTCATTGTGCTTCTTTATAAAATTAATCCGTAAGATTTTCTGCTCATAAATAACTGTGAAATGACTGAACTTTAAAACATAAGACATCTTATGTGCTAAACCTCACGGAGGAATAATCTCTTGATAAATTTAGTTTTAAAGTAAAGGAAGCAGAGATGATTGCAATTCTATTTTTAGACATGCGCAGTAAAACTTTTCTATTTGGTTTGTAGCAAAGCCAGTTTAAGTCAGAACCTCCAAACGAAGATGGGGGTGTGAGAACAAGCAGGATCAGTGTGGTGCACAGCCCTGGCCCAGGGTTTGGAAGGAGCTGTGGGAGGATGAACCCAGATTGTGTTTGCCAGGGCAGGGATGAGAAAGTGATGGGTGAGATTTGGGCTGGTTGGTGCTGGTGGCATCACCAGTCACATCAGAAAGACTGGGAGAGCAGGGCCTGTGTCTCTGCTCTCTGTCTGAGCCACCAGAAGCAGAGCACACTGAAACCATCAGATGCTGGGATCATTCTGTGTCCATTGGGTCACACAGTGGCAGTGATGTCTGTGCTATCCAGGCAAAACCAAAATAACAGATACCAGTAGGCCAGGCACTGAGATGTGCTGTGGGTATGTAAGGAGAAAGGAGTTAAGATAAATCAGCAGAACTCTATTTTTTAGCCACTGTGAGGCTAAATGTGAAGCATGTGGACTGGGATTTCCCATTACTTTGTTAATATGAGTGTTCAATTTAATTTCAATTCATCTGGGAGAATTATAAATTGTAAGAATTGAGAGGATCAGTAGTGCTTTTTATGGTCTGATCTTTCAGGCTTGATGTTCTTCCTTGAGCCTCAGGGCTGGCTTGCAGGCTCTCCTGTGAGTTTTGTGATGGCATTTTACACATCTCCCTTAGCCAGCAGCATCCCTTCAGGGGATGGAAAGGTGAGGCAAGAGTCAGCCTTGATGACCTTAGAGGTCTTTTCCAGCCTAAATGATTCTGTGACTCTAAGTCATGCTGAAGCCCAAGGCTGCAGTGCAAAGCTCCAATCTGCTCTGCTGTGACCGTGTCTTCCAGGACATCCTTCAACTTCTTTGCAGCTCAGTGACTTGGAGAAAAAGGGAGAGGCACGATTTCCGTAAAGGATGGTGTGGATTAACCTTGTCTGGCTGCCAGGTGCCCACCAAGCTGCTCTCTAACTCCATCCTCCTCAGACTGGATTAACCCACCATAGATGGCTATTAAGCAATCTAATGTACAAAAGATGGTTAATAGGCCCTTGGAGGGTGTGAAATATATCCTGGAGATAAGCACAAGGGGAATCGGTGAAATGCCATCCAAATTAGCTTTTTGTCTTTCCTCCGCTTCATTTCTCTTTTATTTCTCTGACAGTAGAAATAGGCTGGAGAGAGCTGGGGTCTAGAACAGCTCTTCTGGAGTTAGAAGTTTTGGGAATAATTTCGGAATAAAAGTAGAGACAGGGAAGGATATTTTGGAGCCAGGCTAAACATTTATGTGGGAAGAGAGGAACAGTGCCATCCCACTTGTTCTGCTTTTAAAATCATGATATGCTTTGTTATGATCTGCAAGACAAGCCCAAGACTGGAGTAGGAAAGTGTCTGTGAGCTGGGACAGATGTGCACTTCCAGCTCTGTTTTGGTTTGTTTCCTCGTGATCCCCTGGGAGTCACGGGTGCCACTAGCCAAACGTTTCAGTCTACTTCTAAAAATACTGCCTCAAAACCACTTCTGCCCATGTAACTGCACAATCCAGACCTCAAAGACCCCTTTAATTTGTAGAAACAAAATGTAAGGCATGAAATATATTCTAGATTGGTGAGTCTGTGGTAAGTCTGATAGTATCAGGATAACCTGCGAGACCCCATTTCTGGGAACACCGTGGTCGTCATTGACTAATTAAATGTATCCCATTTGTTAAAATTGAAAATCTGTATTACATTCTAAAGTAACTGTGTGCACTGTAAGGCTGTTGTAGAAGTGTTGGGATTTGCCACACGCTGGAATGGAGCAGCTCCTTGGTCCACTCCAATCATGTGGTTGGAGGTGGCTGGTCTCTGTTTTTGAAAAGTCAAGACAGAAGAAAAACTAACACACCTCACACACCTTGCATCATATCCCACAATGGTGCGAGTTTTGGTGGGGGGACATCTCTCAGTCCAAATGCCCCTGCTCTGTCAGAGAAAAGCAGACATGCAAATGTAGATGCACAGTTCACAGGTACCTACAAGTACGTATCAACACCAGAATTTTGGCGTCACAATAAACAAATTGAATCATCAGAAGCTTTGCTAAGGTCTAAAGAATAGTTTATCTCTCTGAAATAGACATTGAAAACAGGAGAGATGACTCATGCCCTAACAGTGCCCATTTCTCCCTGAATGTGTAACATCCTGCGCTTCTTTGGTTTGGCTAATCTCTTCCAATCCATCAGAGAAGCTAAATTTTAGTTGATTCATCCTATTCTGAGAATGTGAGGCTATTTCACAAGAGTTACATGTCCAATACATATATTTTTTTAGTCAGAAATATCTAGAATACATAATTTTCCCTGTCTAAGCTTAGGAACTACACTTTAGGATGGATAAAGATGCAGGTGGATGTAGAGAGGAGCAGGCAGTACTTGAATTATTAGATTCATGGCAGATTAAAAATTAACAGATCTAATCAAAATCTTCCATTGCCTTGTCAAATTTCTATTTTTAGTTGAAATTGTCTTTAAAAAGCAAAAAGAAAATCTGCGTGTTCAAACAGTACGTTCTGCATCATTTTAGGATCCTGTCAGGGTAGGTGTTGTTATAACTCATAGGCATAATGTCATCTGAGGACTCTTAACCCCAGTACTTACATATATCTGGGAAGAGGTTGGGTCAAAATGATGATCTCTCAGTGGAATTGCTGTTTATTGCTGCTATTAGTAATCACACAGTCATATCACAGAATGGCTTGATTTGGAAGGGACCTTAAGGATGTTTCTTTTCCAACTCCCCTGCCATGGGCAGGGACATCTTCCACTCTCCCAGGTTTTTCAAATCCTGTCCAACCTGGTCTTGGACACTTCCAGGGATGGGGTGTCCACAGCTTCTCTGGGAAACCTGTGTCTCCCCACCCTCACAGGGAAGAATTTCTTCCTAATATCAAATCTAAACCTATTCATTTTCAGTTTAAATCCAATCCCCCTTGTTCTACCTCTACATGTGCTTGTCTAAAGTCTCTCACCAGCTCTCTTGGAGCTGCTTTAGGTACTGGGAATTCTGTCAGTTCTCCCTGGAGCCTTCTCTTCTCTTAGTCAGCTCTTTCAGCCTGTCTTCATTAGAGATGTGCTTCAGTTCTCTGACCATCTTTGTGGCCCTCCTTTGGACCTCCTCCAACTTGTCCAAGTTTCTCCTGTGTTGGGGGTCCCAGATTGGATGCAACATTCCAGGTGGGGTCTCACTAGAGCTGAGCACCTTCTTCCACTTGCTGGCCATGCTTCTCATGATACAACCCAGGACATGGTTGACTTTATGGGCCAACCAAGTAATGAAAAAGTTATTTTTAGGAATAGGGGGGTTGGAGTTTTTTGGGTTTTTTTTATTCTTAAGTGCAAGTAAGGAAATGCAAGTAAGTTCCCAAAATATGGAGCTAGTGCATTTTCCATTTAGAAAACACCGTGCATTGATACCATCATCAGATGTTTCCCTTTCACAGGCCACTTGATGTATTATTTACTGGTTTGCTCATTGACTGTTTGGTCCCATAAGCTAAATTAGGCAAGGAGCCACAGCAGGGTTTGCAATACTGGGCCTCTGTTATATCCTTCCAGTGCATTGTGCCTCAGGCCCAATTGAGAATTGCCAACCACTCGAGCATGCACTGGTGACACATAAATGCATGTTTGGATGTAGCCTGTTAGTAAATGCAACGTCCCCAGCAGTTTTGTTTGGATGATTATATTATTGCTAATTAACAGAAAATGTCATGGCTTTTGGAATAGAATTGTTTGTGCAATGAGTTATTTACTCTGAAAAATCCTCCCATGTAAAAAGATGAGGAAATTCTACAAGGGAGAATGGGAGGGGTGCTCAGGAATTCCTCGGGGTTCTCAGAAGCATGAGTCTCATTGACATCAGTGGGACATGGCCAAAACCACTCCTGGTAATGTGACTCACTCATATACCTCTAAAATCATCCACGTTCACCACTCTTTAAATGCTCCTCATCATTTGCTCAGATGCACTTTGGGTTTTAGTTAGTGTCAGGAGAAATAAAGTTTAATTCAGCTAAGCTACCAGCAGAATGTAGTAGCTGGAAGGCGGCAATCTTGGTGATAACATTAAAAGGCTACTAGATTTTTTCTAAAAAAACAATGAAAAATCCCTGGCTGCTCTGCCTCCATGTTTCTGTCAGACTCATTTACATAATGGTTCAGACCATTATGTAATTCAAATCAAATCACTGTCAGTCAGCACCAGCATCCATTGCATCTTTTCCATGGAGCTACGCTGAGTGGCTGAAGTAAACTTCTTTGAAAGGAATGGCAGAAATCAAATAACTCAGTCTCTCTGACGCCAGGGGTCTGACCCACTGCCTATTGCAGTCACACAAAATATTCCCCTTGACTGACTTGATCTGAGGATTGCACCCCCAGAACCCATGTAAGCTCCTGACTCTGATTCCTAAACTTGGCAAACAAACCCAGGCGGTTTTCAATCGCAGAGAGGCAGAATATCCCTCCTCTCTGGACAGCAATAATCTCTCTCTGTCTCTCGGGGCGGGGGGAGGGGGGGGGTGAAATCTCTTCCATCGGAGTAGAAGAGCCACCAGCTTTATCCAAATAGCATTGTCAAACTCACAGTGCACTGAATAATGAATCAAATCTTCAATATATTCCAGCAAGCATCAACTCCCTGGTAGATTCCCTGTTATCCTTCCCGAGTCTCTATCGCTGTTACCAGGAAAGATAATTTTGCCAGTGCACTTCTAAATCTGTGCCTTTTTATTTTTTTTCTTTTGTATTTTGTTGCCAAAGTAGCTGGGGTTCCATTAACACCAAATATTATCCAAAACCCACATAGACCCTGCATCCTTGTCCGGGGTCACCCACCATCACAGACAGAGATGCTTTGCATGGAACAAAGAGGAGAATAAAGTAGTAGTGACAAAATCTCACAGAACTGGTGTGAATGTCACTTGAGAGTTATTGCTGTGGGCAAGAACAGGTTTGTGGAAAGGTTATGTTTGCCTGGAATAAAGTAGGTGGGAGGATGAGAGCATTTTCTTGGCTAAGGCACAGGAAAAGGACAGAGGTGGAGAAGATGGGGAGCTGGGTATGTTGGAGGTGTATGGATAGGGAGGAGTTTAGTGGAGGAAGTGGTTGTGGAGCAAAGGGCTGTTGCAGACTGGCAGGACCTGCTGTTTCACCTCATATCAGCCAGATGCAGGAGGGGGACCTGCTGCCTCCCACAGCTTAACTTTGTATGGTTTGGGTCTGTCTCCGCCAGACTTTCATGTCAAATGTTTTCTTGACCCCTCACCTCACCATCTTTTTGTTGCTGCCACTTGAAAGAAGGAAAACCTAAATCGCTCTATTCACTATTAAAAATGAAGTTTAGTTGTTATGTCATGTTTGTCTCTTAATTCAGTGCTAGCATTGTGAAGGAGGCCCTGGCTTTGCTTACAGAGTTTCATCCATCTCTCTTAATGTAAACATGTCAGTTCTGATGATTGGCTTTTATGGGTCTGTTTGTTTTCTGCTGATGATATGTGTCTCCGTAACTTAGATGGGAGGGGATCAGGAAAGCCTTACCTATAACTGTGGCAATACATCAGAGAGCTTTCCAGACGTGGCTCCTTCTTCCTTAGGAGCATGCAGCCAAGATTTTGCTGTCTAGCCTAAAGCTGCCTTCTTCCTGTGGCATAACTATTCCATAATGGCAGCAGAATATATTTTAATAGCTGTTTTACAGCTTCCTTTATCTCTCTTTATGTCTTTACAAACTCTGTGAATAAAATGGATCAGATTTGATCTATTTTATTCATGTGAGCATTCAAAGCACCTAGTGGTGTGAGCACTGTGTATTATATTTGGCACAATATGGGGTTTTCCTGTAGATATCTTATTTCTTGTTCAAAAGCTAGTGACTGCAATCCTGAGCTGAAAACATCCTTTTTTTCTTGGTAGCTCTTTCCAAGCTCTGTTGGTTCAGAGTAGCAAAGGAGAAATCTTTCCCTGGATCTGAAGTCTGTGTAGTCTACAGTAAAATAACTCTGAGGCCAATTTCTAGTTAATTAAAATAGACATGAAAACCTGTTGGGTGCAAAGAATTATAATTCTCAGCAAAATATGGGGATCTGCATTGGTAACTGTGATG
The DNA here is from genome assembly GCA_008694505.1 of Cyanoderma ruficeps. NCBI lineage: Eukaryota > Metazoa > Chordata > Aves > Passeriformes > Timaliidae > Cyanoderma > Cyanoderma ruficeps. The sequence goes on along the minus strand of VZDJ01000074.1, from coordinate 10,856,603 downwards.
TACTGTTTCTCTCTTGCTTATTTATGTCATTTGGTTGCAGAGTAATTTGAAATAAAAACACCTGCAAAGAAAGCAGAATATTTTTAGCTCACTGAAATATATATATTTTATCATAAGAGGAGACTTAGTGCCAGCACTTTTTTCTTGGCATAACATTTGTCATCCCCAAATACCCTTTCAATATTGGGATGAAATATTCTGAATTCATTTCCTTTTAGCACATGTTGGCTTTCTGAAGACTTTATTTCTTCAGTAAGTCATTGGCAATGTCAGAATGCCATGATTCTGATGAGTGAGGAGCCAGCAAAACCCATTAAACTGGATTTAAAAGAAGATACTGCATAGGCAGAGCTGGTCGTGACAAAAGGCCTGTGGGTCTGTGACTCTGAAGTTTTGTTTTGGACGTTTTGTGCTGTTCTGGTTTGAGTTTTCCCAACAATTTAAACGCAGTAAGTTCTCTTGCATATTTATTTCTGCCCCTGGTCAGCATCCTTGGTGAACAAGAAGGTTTGTTTTGGGAAATGTGTTATGCAGCGTCATATCAACCTGTAGGTTTACCTTGTGACACGGGCAGCTAGAGGAACTCTGGCTCACATCTCCCCCTGTGTCAGCTTGCACAGGTTTCAGCACTGTGCTTTGCCTAGGAGAACTCCAAGAGCCAAACATTTCAGCCATTTCCATCAGATTTTTTGTGGAATACAAAAGTTTTCCCCTCCAGACCAGCCATAGGAGCCTGCCTGGTCCCCACCAGGCACTGGATTCTCCAGCAGCCCTTTTTGCACCTTCACTGTGGAGCTCACCCAACAAGATGTTTCTGGATGAACAAGCATTTGCAGATTGCCTTCACAGGGTGCAAAAACCTCGGGGTTTTCCAGCTCTCTGCAAGCTTGGTTACCTTCTAGGCCATCAGTTTAATACCTCAGTTACACACTATCTGGTGTTCATGCTCTGGTGTGAGGGTGCTCTTTTTAAAGGAAGCATTTCTAGCCAAATGTTCTGGGTCCTAAGAGATCAGTTCCCCACGTGTGACTTCCCTGGGCAGAGCTGTGCTGATTTATGGCAGCTGGAGATGTGGCTGATTATATGTGTTAAGAACATGTGCTACAAAAACAACCATTGTTTGTGATCTTGAAAAGATTATGCCTGTTGGAGAAAAAAGAAACAAACCAAATGTCAGCTAAAGTAGAAGTAACGAGTGCGCTGTGTAAAATTTCCAGGACTGTCTTGATGGGAGCAAACAGGCCCTCAAAGTGTGTGCTAACAGCAACTGAAATTTTTCAGTTAAAAGAGAATTTCCCATGACACCTTCTCACTGTGGAGTGTGAACTGTGGTATAAATACAAGTGGATTAAGTCTCAAAAGGTTGTTTGTTTGTTTGTTTGTTGTCAGTAAAATTATTAAGTGTGTCTCAGTCACTTTGACTCCTTGATCTTTTTACAAAAAGTCTTTATTTGATGTGAATTAAAAACAGTTCTCCGTGGGGCCATTACTTCATGGATGGAATAAAACTTCCATGGGATCCCATATCAACTTGTAGTCTTTTTAAATCTGATTAAGTATTTGTGTTTATGTATAAATTTATGCATATGAATAAATTAATCTAGACCAGTGACCTTAAATTAGATGTGTCATTGCTTTGTTCTTTATTTCCCTAGCCTGTTATTCTCATGTTTTGCTGTGCTCTGCAGGTCAAAGGAAAATGCCAAAGAGATTATATGGAAAAGGAGCGTGTGGGGGAGAAAGATGACTGTGCTCCATGTAGTCTCAAGCATTGAAAAGAAACCCATCCACATGATTGTTCTTGTTATCACAGCAGTCAGGAATGCAAAACCTTTCTTTAATCACAGACATTTCTTAAACAAAAGGAGAATTTAGGACTCTGGGATTAGTATTTTGTAAGAGTTTGGACTAGCAGAACTGCAGTGCAAACATCCCTCTCCCTTTGGTGTGCAGTAGCTTCCTGAGTGCCATCATGGAAATCAGCAGATGAGGACAGCCCTAATCAAGATGAGCATGTCTGATGTCTTTAGCCTGTAAAAGACACTTCCACAACCTTGATCTTCCAGTTTGGGTCCTTTATTACCATTGCCAAGTGTCTCAAATACAAGCTCATGGGTCCTTGATGCAACAGGGACTTGCAGGGCATGCAGGTGATGTTCTGAGAACCTGAAAGGTATTTTGAACTGGAGTGGCTGAAGGCCATGACGGTAAGGTTAAAACTGCAATGGAAAAATCTTTCTGAATAGGTACAGGTGCTAGCAGTACCTAATTTGTTGGTACTGCTCTCACTTCTTGTCACACAGAAGAAAGAATTCATCTTGGTGCTTTATTTTCATCTGCACGTTTTGTTTACATAACCAGTACGTTTTATCAGCAACAACCAATGCTGACTGACAAAGCAAGAGGGAAATTTTCATTCTGTGCATGGTGATATCACAGAAACAATGTGTTTGAAGCCTTCTACTTCAAAAATATGCCTGTGAGGAATGGAAAAATCCAGGCTCATATTGTAAACACGTGAGTCACAACAGCTATTATCTCTTAAGAAATGGCATTCCAGCTTTTTGATTCAGTCATTGATGATTTCCCTTTTTAACTTGTAGTGCTTTCTTACCCTTTTAAGAAACGTCTGGGCTAACCCTGGCTATTTGTAGAAATGTTTGCAATTCACAGATTAAAAAGAAATTAGACATAGAAAGGATCCATGAAATTACCTTGTCCATTTCCTGGAAGCATATGAAATTGAAAAAGAATTGTGCTAAATATATATATACATTAAAATGTGGAACTTTTGCTTATATACAATATGAAGAGAAAACATGTCACGAATTTTCAATTATAAGGGTGCTGAAATGTAAGGTTTTTTTAAAAGAAAAATTAAATAGATGACTAGCAAAAGCTCTAATGAAGTTTGTGTAGGATTTTCCAGTTATTTCTAGGCAGCCACCTTTCTGGAATTTATAGATAAAATTGAAAAGATCTGGTTTTGAGCAGTCTGAATTTGATTTATTTTTGTAATGAGAGGGAGATTTTAGCAAAAATAATTCCCTTTAGAAAAAATAATTAAAACTTCTGGTACCAATTAGGTTTTTTGGGCTACATTATCTCCCTCACCATCCCCTATCCTTCTTTTGTTTCTCTTTTTTAAAAAAATTGAGTAGTTCTGTTTCCAGAATGGCTTCTCTTGGAAGTCTTTAAGGAAGTCTGAAGCTGTATGGAGAAAGCACACAACAGCAGAGGATGGGTTTCCTTAGACTGGGAAGAATGTTAAAATAGGACAAGCATAAGCAGCCTTTCTTGCACCCAGGTTCCTGAGTCAGAGGTAGCAACTTGTGTTTTAAAATCATTTGTGAACCTTTTGCCACTGCTCTGTGATTTCATTCTGAGTTTCTCCATTCTCATATTATTTAAAAAAGCAAACAGTCATTCCCCTTTCACTGCTTTCATGGAGCTCACGATCATCTGGACCTCAACTAACCAGCCACTGGCTTTTGTTGTCCCCTTCAGCACTGAGACAGGTTTCATTCTGGAGAAACAAAAATGGAAAGGACAAAAAAATCTCGGAGAATTCTCTGGCCACCTGTATTGATGTCATTTATAGAAAGTGAAATTCTATTTGCTGGCACTGGTGCTGAGTCACAAAAGCGTTGGGCATAAGAAACTCGATTTGTGGGAAAGCTTCTAATTTCCTGTTTTTCAGGGGGAAGAGGATAAAACAAATGGCATGGAGGGGGAGAGGGGAAAGGAAAAAGAAGGATAAACCTAACAAAAGAAGAATGTCAGAATACCCCAAGCTCCAAGAAGGATAATTCATTTTAGCCCTGCTTGTTCAAACCAACAGTAATTCAGAGCATAATGTACAAGCTTCAGTAAATCATTCCTGTGTGATAGACTGTGATCAATGACAATTTAATGAATTCATTTTAAAATGAAGTCAGAATAGGAGAGACAGTAGTTATTTGAAAGCGTCCTTTACTCAGAGAAATTGAGTCAATAAATATGCTATTTGTCATGCAGAGTCCAGTTAGAGTCTTGTTTGCTAACAAAAATGTTGTCATCACAGAGCCTAATAGACACAAACTATCTGGAACTATCCGTTGTAAATAGACAAATTCCATCTGAAAGCAGAAAACAACGGTTGTGGCTGAACAAAGGACGGGATCCTGCACACGTTGCTGAATGAAAGAGGGGAGCCCACCTCAAAATCTACTATTTTGTTTGTCACCAGTGTGTATTCTGATTGAGTACGAGTGGCCTGGTGGTGGCAAAAATACAAGGTCTGTGTTTCTTCTGTGAAATGAGTTTTAATTGTTGTGGAGTGAGGGCTTCTCTCGCTGGAAAAAAACGTGGCTCTAAACTCACTTTAAATTGCAAAACATGGCTTCAGTGAACTTAGATGGATTTGTGCAGGCTACTAGAACAGGGATAAGCTTCATCCTTTTTCAAACAGTAGTTTTACATTAATTTTCACAGCTATCCATATTGTTTAGTGCAGATACAAGAAAGCTTTTTTTTGGCTGTGCTTTTCATGCTTGGCTTTATTCATGTAAGTTGAAGAGATGTGGCAATTCTTACTTGTTTTCATTCAGACAGAGACTGGAAGTGTTAACATTGAAGTGCCATTAGGACAAGACGATCAAACTTCACAGGTCTGGGTTAGAATTGTAGAATAAAAAAAATATTCTAACTGGAAAGCAAAAGGATCATCAAGTCCAACTCCTAGATATTCAAATTGGTCTTGGATGAAAGAAGCCTGGTTTTCAGATATGACAAATTGGCATCAGTGGCTATTCAGCATCTGGGAAGCTTGGTGTGCTCTCATGAAGGTCCCAGAGCTTTTCCAGCCACATTTGAGCTTCCATCATCTTTCAGATTTCAGAGTGTGGAGGAAAAGAAAATTATCAAAAGTCCTGAGAGATGTCTTGCAGATGGTATTTCCTATCCCAAAGGAAAATTAAAATTATGTTACAGAAGCCTAAGACAGAGATTATGAAGAATTTTTATGGGATTTAAAAATCTAAACTTGACCCTTTCACTCTTTAAATTTGGAATAGAACAGCTGTGGCATTTTTAGATTTTACATCATGTGGCCAGACATCGGCTGGTTTAAATCTGCCTTGCAGTCATCTTAGGAACATTGTTCATCCACTCCCAGAGCTGCGTTTTCAAAAATGAGTTAGGAATCTGAATCTCTGTTGCTTTCAGTGAAACTTAAGCTTATGTGAATCTAAGTGACTTCTTAGTTTGGATTTATGATCCCAAAGGACTGAAGAACTGAAGAGTATTTCACAGTCTTATCTATGAAGTCTGTTTAGATTTGGTCATGTGTGATTCCTTATTGAAATTACAATTTCAGTTGGTTTTGTTTTCCCTGATGTTCTATTAACCAGATAAAAACGGATGAAGAGTTTCCTGATGAAGAGTTTCCTCAACAAGTTACTTGGCGGTTGTGTTTGGTTTTTGGTGTATTTTTTTTTTATTCTGATGTCTTTGTTTCTTTGTTCTTCTTGCTTTTCTCGTGGCGCTAACTTTTGATAACTTTTTTTTTTTTTAATTTCAGCTGTTTCCAGTGCTAGGAGTAAAGACCAGTAAAGACAGAGCAGGATGAAAAGATGGCTGACTTCTTGTTACCACCGGGTACTAACAGCTTCCACCGGTTCACGCCCGAGTCCTTGGCTGCCATCGAGAAGCGAATTGCAGAGAAGCTGGCCAGGAATGCCAAGCAGGAATACAGGGAGCAGCTGGGCGAGGAAGAGAAGCCTCAGCCTCAGTTTGACTTGCAGGCTTGCAAGAAGCTGCCTGATATCTATGGGACTGTTTCTCCAGAGCTCATTGGGGAGCCCTTGGAGGACATCGACCCTTTCTACAATGATCGTAAGGTGAGCGCCAACCCTCTGTCCTGCTCCTCTGCCTTTGCTAAAGCCTGGCCCCTGTTTTGAGTGCTCTGTTATCTTTCTACAGCCAGTAAAAATATTTCTTCCCCAGATTAAGGATCAGAATGTTGAGCAGGGCTCCCGGAAAGCATCTAAGCAGGAGGGCAAAGAGGGATAAAAAGCATAATTTAAACTTGTGTGTTTTCAGATAACCCTGAGTATGAATATACAATATCTGAAATGAGCAGAGCAGTAGCTGAGTTAATTGAAGCCAGAGGTTTTTATCTGCCCTATCTTGCCTTCTGCATGAGCTGTGACTTCACAGGTCTGTTGTTTATCACTTGAGCCCCTTAATGTTAAGGGCTTCTGGGTGACTTGTGCCTTGTGCGAGCACTCTGCACAAGAGCAGGAGGCACCTTCACAACCATTCCTGGAGAGCAGTGGTTCTGTTCCTGCTGAGGAAGAGCAAAACTCGATTTAAGATGTCCAAAATAGAGCTGAAGGGAGGTGTGAGTAGCATGTGCAGTGCTGGCACTCTGCAGAATTGTGAACTTTGTCCCAAAGCGAGCGTCACCTGATGAGGGATCACGTGCAGGCTGGCCCAAAGCCACAGCAGTGCAAACAGCTTCTGTCAAAAGGCTGTTGATAGCAGAGCTGGGCTGGTTGCTTACTACAGTCCGTTCCCCTTTCCAAGCATTTCACAAAACAGAGGACAAAACAAAGCTTGGAAGCCTTGTGTATTTTTAGGCAGCTTCCAGTTTTTTCAGGTACTGCTGTTTCTGATTTTGGGCTCTGCTATTTCCTGTAAACAATGAATTAATATGGCCATAATAGTGCTTCTAGTAAAACAGTGTAGAGGTAGGTGCTAGAGCTACAGAATAAAAGTTAAATTAATAAAGACAAATAGATTGCTTACCTGGAAGGGCCAGAATTAATTTACCTTTTAATTTGCCTGCTATCCCTGGACATAAGCAACAGGATATAGATTAGCAGTTTTAGTGCCTTGAAGTTTGTAGACTCAAGATGTGTGAATTGCTTAGATTTTATATACTGGGTGTGTCAGTTCTGTCTCTGAGTGAATATTAATTCCTCTATGCATGGTGGGGCATCTTCAGAGTTCTGCAGATTGGGTCAGCATCCAGTTCAATTTTGTTTTGGGTTTAAGATAAGCCAGAGAGTTGTTTTTCTCTGGCCATATTAATCTGAGCACAATGAGAGTGCTTCAGTGCCAAGGTCAGATCCTAGTGTGAAACTGTGCCTCCTGCAACTTTTTACTTGGTGAGACAAAATTGAGAGCAATAAAGTGTTCAAATAAGAGAAGTTGGATCAACAACACAGCGAGATTCCCAGCACCTGGGAAGAAGAGCATCACGCAATTCCTTCCACCACATTTTAGTCTCCAGGTAATTTTTTATTTTTAAAGGTTAATTTGGGCTCTTCCCAGCCTCATGGTGGAGGTGATGGCACAGGACCCACTAAGGGTCTTTACTGAAGAAGGAAAAAATACTTGGGATATTACAACAGGACAGTCAGTTCTGTACGGAACGCCTTGGACAAAACTTTTCACCAAATGAGAAGGATTTGGGGGGTCTTCGGGATGGGGGAAAAAGTATGGGATGCTGGCAGGAATTTCCCAGTGGGATGTGGGCTGGAAAAGCTGAGCAAAAATGCAAATGGTGAATATTCTCATTTTCTATTTTGTTTTCCAGACATTTATAGTACTGAACAAAGGGAAGACAATCTTTCGATTTAGTGCCACTCCTGCCTTGTATATACTTAGTCCTTTCCATCCAATCAGAAGAGCAGCAATTAAAATTTTGGTACATTCATATCCTTTCTGTTGATTTTCCTCCTCGTGTATTTTATATGGGTTTTAAACACAGATGGATGGAAGTCAGAAACCATTTTATTTCATTAATCTCTTTTAAATCTTTTGGCTGAATTTGCCTGCACAAGCAGAAATGCCCTTGGATTTTCGGTTTGTTTCATTTTATATTGTTATGTGAGCTATAAAAATGACTGTATCATACTGCTGGCATCAGATAATGTGAACTGCACTGGAGTGTCTGGTGAGTTTACTCAGGATTAAAAAATTGGGGAAGGGATTGATCATCTTTACTGAAGGGAAAGTGGGTGTAGCACCTCAGAAAGGAAGGGAACCAGGGGAAATCTCCACCGATGGAGAGGTTTGCTACCAAGCACTTCAGCAATCCCTCCCAGAGGTAAAACTCAGTGACACTGTCTGTAGACACATAATTTAATTTTGAACTGCTTGAGAGCTGAATTTTTTTTCCTCCTGAAACAGAATTTTTCACAAATTGTTTTGTTGATTCTTTCCTAGTTTGTTTGTTTGGATATGGTATCCAACAAAGAAAAAAGGCACAGGCTGTGCTGCTGGACCTTCCCACGGAAGGGCAATGCCTGATTTCCTGTAGCTCTGGTTCTGAAGTCATGCAAGACACACTTCAGTGGTTGGTTTTGGCTTGGTTTTTTTTCACACAACCCCAGAAACATTTATATTCTGACATAGTCACATCTCTCTGGAAGGCCAAACTGACCCAAATGCTCAGCTTTGTGTGAACATTACTTAAAAAACACACCTTTTTTCATCACTTGGCTGCTTTCTCTAGGGTGCACATGGGAGACCAAGCAGTGATAATTCAAAGACTTCACATGCTGCTCTGATCATTCCGTGATGTTTTAGTGATGGAAACCCCTCATCTGCAATCCTCATGTCCACCACAGAGAATTAATAAATACTAAGTAGGTAGCATCTTAGAAACATTGGTTAATTATCAAATTTCAGGGAAAACGAATAGGGAAATAAATCAAATTCCTACTCTGTGCAGTGAGGAGAAAAAGAAGGTGATACTATAGATATTCTCTCAAAAGGAAAAACAGGCGAAGCTTCTGATTGTAATAATTCTATGCAAAAAATGAATATGTGTTATCAGCCAAGATATTATTATGGTTACTAAGAATACACTGTAGAATTCTGCAGAGAGATTAGCTGGTGGATCAGATTATGAGTGCACACAATGCAGCACATGCTGCTGCATACCTAGAGCCCAACCAAGTTTTTTAGGCACGGTTACCTCAGCACAGCCTTGCTGGAGTTAATCAAGGTCAATGCATTTACCCAGGTATGGCCAAGGGAAGAGTCTAAAAACTGAGCTTCCTAGAAAGAAATTAAGAATATTGCCTCTAGCTTTGGAGGCTTGTTCTGTCTTCTCCTCTCGTTTTTCCACATTGGCTGGTGAAGCCAAGAAGTCACAGGAATGTGTAGCACAGGAGCTACATGCCCTTAGTAGCAGCCTAACAGAAGATAAATAAGCAAGAAATCCTTATCACGTTATTTCCAAAGATAACAACCACAGAGGAGAGCATTTAAAATATCTTTCAGGAAAGAAATATGGTCAGATAAGGAGCATAAAATTTTGGGAGTGGCACTTCTCAATGAAAACATAAGTTTAGCTCCAGAAAGACAGAAATTATCACCTTGTGCTGATAATGTCCAGAGATCCAACGGCTCAATCTTTGGCAGGCACAAGCAGGAGACAACAACTTCAGTGCCAGTGAGACAGCGAAGATCCTGCATTAGGCACTGATTTGTGTTCTGTCAATAAAGACCTTTTGTATCAACCTGAAATACAAAGGCCAAGTGGCTGAGCAGGCAGTCAATATCCCAGGCAGAAAGGAGCCCAAACCCGCAGCTACTCAAGCAGATAATATCCCAGACATGGACCTGGGAACCAGATCTATCGTCTTGCGTGACTGTAATCAAGCAATCTTTATTTTCCCCAGGGCAAAAAACCTAAAAGAAGCATTAGCAAATGGTGCCCTGTCACGTAAATATCTGAAGCAGCTTCTTTAGTGGATGCCATATTTCAATTTCCAGGCATTGAGTGCACCATGAAGGCCAACAGTGGAACAGAATAGAGAGGGCAGAGTAAAATCGTCCTATAAAGAACCTGTGGGGGGTCACATTTCTTGGTTAAATAGCTGTATGTGGGGTTCTTCCTCTGAGAGGTCCAGCAGAATAGAGGCTGTGTGTTCACTGCTTGTCCAGCCAAGCCTGAGAAGTCTAGTCTTTCAAAAATACACACTTCCAAGGGGAAAAACTTCCACAGCCTCCTAGTAATGTTTATTACAATTAATAATGTGTCTTTAAACCCCTTCTAGGTATTTCTCCTCTTATTCAGAAATCTGTGAGGCCTCAGGAAGGGTCCAGGGCCCACATGGCTGCCCAGAGGGGGGCCCTTTCCATTCCTGTCCCAGAGGACATAGGGAGTGCAGGGTTGTACCCCCAATGGGAAGAACGCTTTTTGTCTTCTGCATCATTATCAGCTGTTATTAACATCTTTATTAACTATCTCCACCTATTAAAGAGATTAAATCACTGGTGACATTTCCTTGATGCCTTATGTTTAAGAGGCTCCTCTTAGTTCTTGCCTGCAAACCAAGGATCATTCTGCAGTGTCCTCGGTTTCTCCAAGCAGTTTCCTAGCATGTATAAAATCTGTAGCAATTGTAATTTCTAGGTTTCGTATCTAGTTTTTCTCATTTTACCACTGATCTCACTTTACCACTGCTTTGGCAGAAGTTACCTTCCTTGGTGCTAGAATTATGGATTCTGGTGCATCAGAAAAAGAGAAATAATCTTCTTACAGAATTTCCAATCTTTGTTCACATTTTCCACTTGCGGCTTTCCTCCCATCTGGTTTTGCACACATAAGGCAAAATGAGACCTTGTGAAGCACCAATTATACCTTCTATTCATTGGTACTAACCTTTGCTTGCACATATTATATGTAATTTGGCAATGATCACCTAAAGAGCCTCTAGTATTCAGTCTGCTAATTAACAATTATCCATCATAATGAAGTCTAGAATAGAAGTATGCTGCGTTTGACTCGCTATCTTTGTGCTAAGAGATAAAATTTATAACTTTTAGAATCGGCTTGTGCAAAGGCTATTCTCTAACCTCAAATTGGAAATAATAGGTTTAATTTATTGCAGAAAGGATCCTGATGAGTAGCTTAGTATATTTAGTTTGTAGGCTTTGGAAAATTTGATTTAATAGGAATTCTAAGATAGGGGATGGACAATGCTGCTAATACAGCTTATCTCAGTTTTATCTCCTTTGCTTTGTCCTTTCTGAGTAGATCATCATCATGAGCTTTTTCTAACACAAACAATTGCATTCGATTTCAGGTAAAAATGCTAATTTTCATTCTGTGGGGATTTCTGTTTTCTCTTTCTTATTTAACACTAACTTTGGTGCATAACCAGCTGAAATGTTTTGTTCTTTTATGTTCTTTGTAGTTTCCAGCTTGGTCATGAAACCCAGGTTGAATTTGTAGTGCAAATTTGTTGTCCCAGAGCTGACCCTTACATTTTCAACCTGTGTTCTCTGGTTTGTTCTCTTTGGTGCTTGAATAAGGAGGTGATGACACCTGCCTGTAAATGAGCATCTGGGAAAGCTGTTAGATTCAGTTTATATCACAAGGAAACAGGCATATAAAAATCAAACCAATGACATTAAATTCCAAGAGAAGAATTTATTTCCTTGGAATTGAAATGTGCTATTTGTTTGACATGGTCTAAAGATGCCGCTCTGGTTTCCTGTGTTTCATCCATGGCATTTCACTGTAGTTGAAAAGGTAATCCAGTGTTTTCTAGGCTAACTGGAAATTAATAATTTTGTTAACAAGAATGACAAAACTTATAGAAATATATCTGAAGCTTATGTGAGCAAATGTGAGTGGGTATCAGACATCCTTCCCAGTCCTTCGGTGGGAGGTGTTGGCCCAGAAGTGGAGGATGTTTGTGAGATGAGCAGTCCCTGTGAGTTCAATTACTGCTTTCTGTGGTGGCCCTGGGGAACCTGCAGGTTGGTTACTACCAATTTAACCTTGTAGTTGCTTATGTGGCCCATTGGAAAATGTTCCACTCTCTATTCAGCAGAGATTCTGGCTCTGCAAAAGGATAAATTTCATGCAAACATTTCAGCACGTAGGTTTGAAATTAAATTCTTCAATCACCATTCTCAAACAGAAAATAACACAAATGGAATCAGCTACAGAGGTGGGGAAAAAAAACCAAACAAAACTTTTTTTTTTTTGTTTTTCCGCCCCCAACAAAAGGCAAAAGAAATTTACATTTGGGTGTTACTTATATACCCTGGGAAAGGTCTCTGGCTGTTGACTTGGTTGCAGGCTGTTTTCCTTTTCTTCTGTGCACACTTACTTTAGTTAGATTTTCCCAGTTGCATGGGACCAGTTATTGATGCAGGAGAATCCCATCATATTTTGTAATTTTTTTACAGAAAGTGGCATGTGCTTTTAGGAGAACCATCCCATGAATCATGTTTTCAATTTCAGGAATTTGATTTAGGGTGCTTTTTATGTTTATGGGTTTCAGCTTAGCAGCGGAGTGTGTGAACTATGCACTTGGGAGGTTTTTTTTCACTTCCAAACAGGGAATCTGGTCCCTCAGCTGAGGCAGAGAGCTCTGCAGATCAGGGCTGCCTATTTACAGAGCAAGTTTGCACACCAAGCCTTAAAATTCGTGCTCTGAAACTCATACTTGCTTTTGGTGAAACTTTATACTGAAAGCGAGACCTCAAGCCCATTAAAGAGATTAGAAAGACCAGATTTGTAACTTTCCCCTACTGCCTGAGAAATATTTCAGGATAAAAAATGAAATGAGAATTTGCAGACACAGGTTTTCCTGTGGATACTTAAATGAGACTAATCCCTCTTTTCATACAAAGTTGTGCACCTATGCACATTGTCATCTGACCAACACAGCTGTAAATTTGGGGTATTGTGCTTTCAAAAGACTGCAGAGTCAGTACATCTGTTTACTGCATAAAGTAGGTATAAAAGATGTAGGAGAAGACAAAAAAGCAAAAGAGGGAAGGTTCCCTCATTTTTCTGTGTTTATATGATTATTTGTCTCCTTATGCACTTGCAAACAAATACTTATAGCTCTTGAAGCAACTTGCAAATTGTGATTGAGTGTCACATCTTGTGTGAAATGACAAAAATTTATGAAGTCTTGTATCAAATGAGTTGTTTTCCTTAATTTGCCTATTTACATTGTTCAGCATGTTTATTATGTGCACTATTTTAACTAATTGTGTGTTCATGGCACAGTCAGAGACCCCGTCATGGAATAAATATGTCGAGTAAGTATCTTTGCTGGTTTACAACCGTCCCATCCTCATCTCATCCTTCCTCTTCCTTTTGTTGTGTTCTTATTTACATCTCGTTTGCTTCTGTCTAATTTCTTTCCAGTAGTACTGGCTGTGGTATCTGCCCTCACAAAATGTTTTTCCCGGTAGTTGTTTCAGCCTGTGAAAACTCCCTTAGTAAGCAAACTAAACATTTTTAGTCCATGAATCTTGTGCTCACTGCCAAAGGCACCTTTTAGGAAATCACGTATTGAGGAGAACCCTGTTTGAAACTGTCAGCTTTCCACAGTTCCCGTGTGAGAGGTTTGATGGTTGGACACATCAGAATAGACTGATGGAACTTAAGTTGAATTATTTCAGAGAATAGTTCCTGAACTGACTTACTTCTGTCCTCGATCTGAAAATTAAGGGAAGCAAAAGTTTCTTTTGGACTGAGCGCAGCATGGGAAGTGTCCCCCTGTAACCATTGGCAGAAATACTTTATGAGCATCAAATTATCTGGGAACACCTCTATGCGAATCCCTGCCTTTTTAGCTTGACAAGCCTTCAGGAAAAATAGCAAAAGCACTGCTTGAAGTGGCGTATTTTTTATTGTTTTGAGTTTTTAAATTAATTTTAGAAGACATTAAGGGGCTTCAGTGGAATGAAGACCCATTTTGTTTCTTTAAGTTGCTTAAAAATATTGCTTTTAGAAATAGATATCAGATGCACAAGCTAATCGACCTACAGTGCATTAAACAATTATTTTGGCTCATTGAACCGATCAGAATACACTTTTTATTTTTGACTGACATATGATAAACACAGCCATCTGCTGCTTCATAGCCTGGTGTTTGATCTGCTCAGGGCTGTAAGAAAAGACAGTAAAATGCCCTTATTTAGGTTCCATAAAATCATGCAGGACACATCTTCTAGGCCATAAATTACTAATTATAGGCAGCACTGAACCAAATATTTCATCCCATCACAATAACATCCTAATCCCAGGATGTCTCATGTATTTCTGTATAGTGTGGTACCCTCAAGTATGTCTGTGGCTGTCCTTTCCCCTGATGTTGTCCTTTTCCTACTGAAAACTTTCATAACCATTGCCATGATGTTTTCTGCTGAATCACGGACGTCTCATCCACATGATGATCTCATCAAAATTTGGTCAGTTAGTGTAGAGCTGGGAACTCAAACATTCTGGAGGGAAATACCGAAAATGATAATATTGTGTCTTCTGCAAGCAAGAGAATGGGGATGATTTTATCGGGGCATCAAGCAGAGCATGCAGGAAATGTAGAGCAGAAATGCAGATGGACTCAAGCAGCGTGGAGTAGATCCTTCCATGTTTCCTCTTCTCCCTCTCCATGTCCCCTCATACCTCTCAGCTTTTCCTCCTCAAGTGCATAGAATGAAATCAAAGTCAAGTACTTTGGAGGAGCAAAATAACCCAATGAACTGTAATTCAAATTGATTAATATTGGATTTGGAGAAGATAAATTTAATCCATTTTGTTCTGCTGTTTCAGAGACTCACAGGGGGTAGAAGAATAACCTTGTGCAAATATTTGTCCTAGATCTTCCTTTAAAGCATTTTCCTTACCATTTTGAAAAAAAGGAATCAATTCAACTTTCCCCCACTAAAATTTTTTTTAAGAACTCAGACTTTTGTTGTTAAAGAAGCCGTTCAGTAGCTGGAGGACTTTGCCCGATCCATTTAGAATTAGACGATGATTATACAATCAATTAAACCCATCTGACATGCTGAATAAATACAAGTGCTTTATCATTTTAATGAGCTTATGCACTGTTAAGTATTTTTTTTTTTTTAGTTCTTTGCATGTGTTTTCTGTGTGTATTAGTAAATACACATGCTTAAAGAGACTGTCACGTGGGTGACCTATATTCGAAATACCAGAGCAAAGTTAAATAGGAGCTCTGAAAAAGTTGGATATAAGGTAATGCTCAGGTATGTGGTCAAAGAGGAGACACATTTAATGCCCAGATCTGCACCCAAACTGTCCTGCTAATCTCCATTTTAAGATGAAGCACACTGAGATTTTATGACATATGTGAGTAGTGCTGCTTGTGACATGATGGCAGGAGGGCATGAGGTTTGCCACTACCTGTGTATGTGCCCAATTGCAGTTCAGTGGAATACAGCTAAATGTATTTTATGCATAACATTCTTCCTAATACTGCCACCTTCAACCATTCACACCTTTTTTCTACCTAATAGGAATCTTAGCTGTTAAAATTAGTTTATGTGTGATGGCACCACTTGATGTTTGGGGACTGAACAGAAAACTCGAGCCAGTGTTTCCAGTGAGAGCCCTTCACATCATGACTTAGGAGATTTGTGTTTTAGTGCATTTGAGGTGTTGGAAGTTTTTTAATAGGCTTTGGTATCATCAGCATCTTCACTTGGATAAAAGGGGTAGAGAATGCCCATGGCAGACACTAAGCATTTATTTCTGTTGTTAAAGTATGGCCTAGAATACCCAGTCCATTGGGCTAGGAGTCTCAGGCAGCAACATTAAAAAAGTGCTGTTGTATGCCCTGAACTCTGTCTCTGATGGCAGGAAGAGCCCTGGGTGAGTATAGATCTGAGAGCTATAAATCAGAGGCATTACTGTCCTCCACAGAGATTTTGTTAAATTTTATTACACATGTCATCTTTATTATGAAAGGTAAGATCTATGTTCTAGCCCAGATCATCACAGTCAAGAGGCTGTCGGTAATAACTTAATTTACCAGGGGAAAAAACCCAGCCTTGTGTCTCCTTTACTGTCGGGCAGGTCAAAATTACTACATACAGTAGTCAGGTGGGAGGTTTTCAATTCTTTTTCAGTGAGGGCATTTTGTTGTTTAATTCTCAAGGCTGGTGCGATTTGCCACGGACAGTGAAACACGTTCTTCACTCAAGGGAAGTTGCAGGACAATTACCCTTTCTAGCTGATAGAACCAAGTGGTGACATTTTTTAAATCTCCTAAATGTCTTGGGCAGGAAGAGATGAAAGGTATGAATGGAACAACTTCCCTCCTCCAAGCTGGAGAAACAAGGAGTGTTGGCATAATGTTGGCCAGAGTGGTTGTGGACTTCGCATCCCTGGGAGTGCTCAAGGCCAGGTTGGGTGGGTCTCTGATCAGTCTGGTCTAGTGGAGAATTTCCTGCACATGGCAAGGAGGTTGGAAGGAGATGATTTTTAAGGTCCCTTCCCACCCAAACCATTCCATGATTCCCTAATCCCACTCTTTCTAGTGGAGATGGCAGAGGTTCAGAAGTCCCACAGCTCAGCAGTGTAGAGTCCATGCTTGACTTAATGAGTAAGGATTCATCAAGGGAAACCCTGTGCTGAAAATTATCTTCATTCTGAGACTGTCCCGAGTATTTTGCTGTTCTTTACCTGTCCCTGGGTCCGCACACCAGGCTGTTCATGCACAGCCCAGTGCTGCATCTGTGACTCACACGAGCCACCCCAGAGCTGTCCCCCTGCAGTTTCAGCCATCTACTGCTTGCTAATTCTCTTGCTTCTTTGACCCCTCTGTTCCCCAGGTACACTTTCACTGGGATTTACACTTTTGAGTCATTGATAAAAATATTGGCGAGAGGATTTTGCATGACAGAATTCACCTTCCTTCGGGATCCATGGAACTGGCTGGATTTCAGTGTTATTGTTATGGCGTAAGTAGCACTCCCTTATATTTTTCAAGAGAGTTATATGCAACAGAACTTTTTAAAAGACTGTCTGGATGTTCTTTTTTTTCATTTGTTTTCTTCACTCAAATTTTACTGAAAATGAGGAAAGGCTGAAGTGTATTAGGGAGGAGATATTTTTATCCTGAGTGGTTTCAGAGGAAGAAGTCAGAGGAATTCTCAATTCTGTTCTCTGAAATCACTACACGATTTTGGAGAAATTATTTACTCTCCCTGTGCTTCACAGAGAGAGCTGTTTGTAAAATATCTGTAATAATATCTGCCTATCTAATGTAGTTTTGGGAAGCTTCAGACCCATGAATAGAAAGTGTTGTAAGTGTGACTGAATACCCACGTATTTAAATCCCTATTTATACTCTATCTATCCATCATGTCATCAGAGCTGTTTTCACATCCCACTTTTCACAAACCCTTTTCACCTGGAAAGTAATTACTATTTTACTATAGAGAATTAATTTATAGTCCTCTGAAACTTGTTATATATCTTGGAAATAGAAATTTGGCCCCCACCATGATATTCCCCTTCAGCTGTATGCTTCTGCCTAGATTGTCAGAGTTCATTGAGGACATGGGGGTTCTGGTGCTTTGAAGAAGGTGATGGATTTGCAACATCCAGACAGCTAAAAATACACAGGGATAGAGAAGCAGTCAGCCAGCACTCATAGGGAACTCAGGGTCAGCCCAAGCTCAGGCCAAAGGCAGAGATCTGACACTCTCAGTACCTCCAGCTAAGATAGAAATCCAGATTTCTTCATAGTCACAAAAGAGAAAATTGTGCAAAGAACGAGTGCCATCTTGAAGTGAAAGCTTGTAGAGATGCCTGAAAGACTCCACTTCTTAAACACAGAAGGATCTCATCTGATCTCCCTGGTTTGTTTTGTTTGGGTTTTTTTTCTGCTTATTGATACCTGTATTCAATTCTAGGTTTAGGTTAGTTCTTGCTGCCATCTTTTAACCTCATAATTCACAGCATTAAGTGAGATTCAAGTGTGTTAGCACCAACATCTGAGCTGAACTGGGGCTGTGAAATTTGAATGGAACCAAAATCAGGAAAGAATATTCAACCAAAGTTAGCTAAAACACCAGTGAGGGCCACTGAAATTGAAAGCACAGCTCTATTAGGGCGCAGGGATCAAGACCAATATTCAGGGAGACTCTGGATGATGCTCTTGGTCATATGGTTTAGTTTTAGGTAGTCCTGTGAAGAGCAGGGAATTGGACTCTTGGTCCTTATGGGTCCCTTCCCGTAGCTTGAGATATTTTACAATTCTGTGGTTCTTAGCAGCATTTAGCAGAAGAGCATGAAGGTGTGTAAAACCTAAATGAACTTCCTCAGGGACATTCCCGTTTATTTCCGTAGGCTTTGGATCTAAGCCAGCCCTAGGCCAGGTCCTGGTATCTGTTACTGCATTCCTGTGGATTTGGCTGAACTGACATCTGGCCACTACGATAAGCCTTTGAAAAAACAAATCAGTGTAGATGGGGAGAATCCTTTGGAGGCCAGCATTAGATATTTTTCACAGCTAAACTTTTTCTCAGGTATTGCTAAGTTCAATCCTCCTGTGCCAGACAAAAACACAGAGTCACCATCCTACTCTCCTGTCTCCTGTCCAGCAGGCAGGTGGTAAAAGCAGGATGTAATCATCTGTTTGTGAGTTAGGATGTGAGCTTGTTTTGTAGGTCTCAGAATTCAGCACAACATGGAGAATTTCTGTGCCCAGGTTCTCACTTTCCTGGAAGGAAGGAGGTTTCTGACAGTAAGGTAGAAAGGAGCAGAGAAAAGGACAAGAGGAGCCGCAGCTTCCAGCTTTGACCATCAATCTGCTCTACCTCATCTTGTCAGCTTTGGCAGAGGTTGAAGCATCTCCCCCAGCTCTGGGGGCATCTCAGACTGAAATTCAGGTCTGAACAGACAGTGGGGGACAGTCTGAATACCCTTTAAATTGTCTCTACATCATCTCTGGATGTTTGGGATGTAGGGAGCAGGAAAAAGGAGAAGGTTTGCACAGACCTTGAGGTGGACTGTAACCCACAGGGGAATTATTCACTTCCTGTTGGTAAGAGCCAGGATTTGGTGCCCACAGGTTGTGGGTTTACCCCTCTTTTTTCTTTTTTAATTCTAGATTTGAATGGACACTCAGTGCTCCAGCCCAAGGATCATGAAAAATCCTTAAAGCTTTTCTAATTAGAGCTTTGGGACTCTGTGCTTTCCTGACTACCTTTTGATTTTCTTTCCAAATGATACTTCAAGTCTTAGTTAGAACATCCCAAAACAGGGGGACCTGCAGCTGTGACCTATCAAGCTTCTTAACCTCAAACTATTCTCTTACTACTACAAACTATTCTCTACAAACTATCTCTTCAGAAAGAGAATCCATTCCTATTGTTTCTTACTTTAAGGCATATTATACTAAGCTTTTAAGAATGGAAAAATAAATGGATTTCTGGAATAAAAAATAAAATGGAGAAGTGTTTCCTTGAGCCCATGGGCAGCAGTGAGAGAGTTAAAAGTGGCTGCAATGTGATCTTCATGTGCACAATGAAACCTCCTTCCCAAGCATGCAAGCAGCAGATAGTGCAGAGACTTGGATAATGGAATCTATTCTGATACGATTTAGCCTTCATACAAATCCAATTTGCAAGTAATTTAAAGTAAGATGGATCACACAGGTAACTCTGCTGTTGTCTTTGCTTGTAGCCTGTGTGCTGCCAGAGGTATTTCTGTATCTGCAAACAAAGATGGCCTGGGAATTCAAAATGGAGGAGCCTGATAAGGGGCCACGAGATTCAGATGGACCCAGGGTTCTGGGCTAACAGAAAATACAATTATTTCACTTAATGGGTGTTACAGTGGGAAGACCATCGGAGACCATCAGCTCTAGAGTTGTTGCAAAATAGCTTCTTGTCTTCTCTTTTGGGCAGAAACAGCACAGATTGGGCCACAGAGTAGTTTTCAATAGCACACTGCAGAATAAGAAGTGCTGCAGGTCTCCGGGGCTTTTCTCCTGTCCTGTGCCAGTGGACACAGCCATGCCCTGTGACCCTCTCTGGGGTCAGGGATGGGTTCAGGGGAAATGATGAAACTGCCCTTCTTTAGATCCCTCTCTCCCACACTAGTGAGTCCCTCTTTCCAGGACAGGTGAGAGAGAGGCAGCTGTAACTCTGGGTTGGGAAGTGCCCTGTCAAAATCTTAAAGACAATAAGCAATTCCCTAGCTAATGGGAAAATTCAGGATAGGAATTCCTGTTGCTTCTCATACCCTGGTACAGAAGAACTGGTCAGCAACATTTTGATTGAAAAAATGACTGAAATAAATTCTGATTGACTGTTACAAGCAGCAGTATTATCTGCTTCGTATGCTTGTTCACATATTTGTAATGTGTTTTTACAAATCTGTGGTCAGCAAAACCATATTCCCATCCTAATACTTCTCTCCAAATTACTTTTTTTCCTCCACTTTTCATGCTGAAGAAGAGTTTGTGAGAGAAGCACAGGGTAAAGCTGGGGAGGAAACAGGTAAATCATTGCCCAGACTCCCCTGTGAGATTATGAAGAGAAGCAATATTAGTCTTCCAGGCTATAATCTGGATTAGTAGATATGGAGAGGATGCTTTGTCCTCCCCAAGGGCCTTTGGACAAAGCCCACTTAAGCAGGCTTTTTAAAATAACCAGGTGAGTTTTTTTTCTGTAACATTTAGAAACAAAGGCCCCAAAGAAGTAGGGCAGTCGAATGAAATTCGGTAGCATTTCTGAAGTGAAATTCAAGGGTCCAAAGTTCTCTTTTGTTCTGAAGATACAGTGGTGACTATGGTTTTGCTGTATACTGACCTGGAGGAAATAATTTTGTACAACACAGATAAAATGAACCTCATTCCATGATGGGAATGCTCCCTCCTGGGAATATTTACCTGAGGTGTGATGGGTCTCCAGGATGACCAAAAGAGGCATGGCAGGGAACAGCTGGGCTTGGTATTTTAATCATAAAGAGTTTCTAGTAGGATGGCAGTTACATTCATTTAGACTCTTCCCACAGCCAAAGGGCATGAAATTGAAATATAAAACAAAATACAATTTAAAGCATCTCTTGAAACCAAAATTTGCTTTACCACAGAATACAGCGTCTTAAACCAAATAACCCAGTCAAAATGTTTGCACTGTTTTGCTATGTTGTCCTACATGTAGTTTTCAGAAGCTATTATGTGAAAATTGCTTGAGTATTTGAAGTAGCAAAATAACTCTTAATATTTCCAGTAATGTAAAGAATTTTTTTGTTGTTGTTCAACTACGTGATGGTAAAATCTTTTAAGTATTTTTGGCTGAACAGCACAATAACAGAGTTCACCCAGTAGTTTTAAAGGATTGATGCCTATTAGAAAAGTTTAATAGTTCAAGTAGCATTTGAAATGATGTGCACTAATAAAAACCTGGGGCAAATGGCATCAAAGAATAGCCTGAAAAGTGGATGCACCTCTCATTTGGCTGCGTTCACTCCCACTGTGTATGAATGCTTTCTTCATTCAGACAAGTCTCATACTCTATTGTATAATTCCAAATAACTGTGACTTAATTCTACAGGTATGTAGGAGAATTTGTGAATGTAGGCAGTGTTTCACCTCTTCGGACTTTCAGGGTATTGAGAGCTTTAAAAACTATTTCAGTAATCCCAGGTAAGACGCCCTGATCCTTATGTTTTTGGCTCTCAGCTACAAGTGATTCTTTCTCTGTCTCTCTTTGTCCCTTTGATTGTTGTTTTTTTGGCTGGTGTTTTGTCATTGTCTGTGTGTGACTTTCCCTTGTTACAGATACATAACTGAATTTGTGGACCTGGGCAATGTCTCAGCCTTACGAACGTTCAGAGTACTGCGGGCGCTGAAAACAATCTCAGTCATTTCAGGTGAAAATCAGGTTAAACACTCGGGCTGCAGTTAAAGCCTACATGCCATTTCCAGTAGCAAACACTGTAATTACCAAAGACTAAACCATAGATGCTGATCAGGAAATGGAGGAATGTAGGGAATGTGACCTGTCAATAGAATACATTTGGTTTTTTTACTGTTTTTTCCAGTGTGGTTTTCGTGGGCAGAAGGAGTGAGAGTGCCTCCAAAATTACAGAGCTTACAAGTGCTGCAGTAAGAACGGTGGCTGGTGAATCACACACATAAAGTGCTCATTTGTGAACCGTATGAAAATGGCAATGAAAATCTTTTAAAACCTTCGGATATTGATTTTTAGAAATGGAGGGTTAATGACCTCAAAATGCATATTCATGTTTAAGAGCACATCGATAGAGGAATCTAAATCTCTGCTGTGAGCTGAGGTTTCAAGACTGCAGGCACAGATAGCCTAATTTGTCATGGTATTTATCCATTTGCATGGGATAGAAACACTGCTGAAATTTTGGGTCTTGAAGAGATTGGAAAACGTTTCATTATTTATTTTGGTAGGTTCAGCATTTCATCGACTCACGTTTTCTCACATTTTCAAGGATATGATTTCTTCCCTCTTCATCCCCTCAAAAAAAAAAACAAAAAAGAAAAATCAGTTTTACTACACATCTGGTAGTGAAAGAAGCTCTTTATATAATATCTTACTATTAAAAAAGAAAAAAAATTGTTAAGTAATTTGTGCAGAAATGAGTCCACTGGGGACTAACCATACAACAAAACCTTCTTGCTGAGCCATTATCTATGGACAGGTCTCATTCAGCCTCAGTGTTTAACATCTCCAACCTGCATGACAAGGTAGAGAAGACAGCAGAAACCATGCATGGTCGATCTTATCTGTGATAATCCTGAACAGATGTTGGCAATTACATGTTAAAAATATTCAAAACATCGAGAGAACTGCTCAGATTCTCACTCACAGGTCTTCAAGGTTAGAAAGGCTTTTCCACCCACTCCATTGTACACTGTAATATCAATCTGAACAAATTCTGTGAAATAAACTTACAGGGATATGTATTAAAACTCGTCACCACGTGGAGTATAAACTAGAAGTGAGAATTCAGGAATGGAGGCATTAAGAAAAAAAAAAATTATCTAGAGTTTGGTCTAGAGTTTGGTCCCGCATTTTAATACCACGGTAATGAAAATCACAGAAATTACTGGGAAAGCAAGGTGCTTTTCATTGGAAGTGTATGTCCAAATATAGATTTTAAACAGAACTCTAAGATTCATTAGGTCCTTGAAATCTGTCTTAATTCTTGTCTTTAAGTTTTAAAGATTAATCTGTTAGCAAAGGTTTGTGGAGATGTTTAAGTTTTTTAACGGGATTTCCATTGAGAAAGGAATTTTACTTTCCTTGGGAAACAGAGCTGAGCAGAGCTTTACAGAGCCTGTGAGATGGTGGTGGTTACTCAGAGGGAAAGCCAGAGTTTGTTTGCTAGATTCCTTTGGTAGCAGTTTGAAGACAACTTGGAGGGACATCCATCTCCAGGGGACACCTTTCACCTTACATCTTGTCTAGGCTTCAGCCTCTTCAGAGCAGAGCCTGTCAATTTTTCTCAGTTATATATATAACAATTTTCTGCTGTCCTATATCGGAGGAGGAGCTGAAACTTGTTTTACATCAAATGATAAGATATGACTTAGTGGGGAAAAAAATTGAGTACTGAGATTCAAAAAAATCCAGATTCCCCTACACCAAAACCCTTCAGTGATATTAAACACTGAGCTGTTCCATTTGTTGGTTAATAGAAAAAAAAAAAAAAGAGAAGTGCTATTTATTAAAGTAATGCATATAAATCGCATTCACTTTTTTCATTCTGACTGAGTATTTGATTAGGATTTTTTTTTTTTTTGATAACTGCATTTTTACGTACAAGTCCCTAAATTATTTGGTGACATAACTGCATGTAGATATGCTAATAGAATATCTGGTCTTTGATTTTGTCATCAAGATTACCTGTGCCCTGAGTATTAAATTACAGATGTGGAGAGCTACAAATTGCTATAGCTGCCAGTGAAACACAGACAAGGTGGGTTTTTTTTAATATTAGCAGATCATTTCAGAGGAGTCAATTCATCGTAAAGTTAGGCCTGTATATTTTAAATGATATATTGGACATGATGCTGTGGTTTCTCTGGAGATCAGTCTGAGTTTTTAATGACAACATGAGCTTATGCTGAGGTGAAGTATTTTCTCCCAGTAGGCTTAAAAATGAAAAGATGATGAGCATTAATATCTTTCTATGAGATTTTTGGGGTTAATAGCCGTGGGGAGGAGAAGGTGGTTGTTATTTTTGCTTCCTCTTCCACCTCTCAGGTGAAAAACCCCAAGCTGTATTCTTCTTTGGAAATATCTGAGCTTTCCTTCAATAAAATTGATCACTTTTCCATCAGGTACTTCTATTTGCACAAACATGCTTGGAGTGACCCTGCTCAGTGAAATTGCTTACGGAAAGCCACGGGCCAAGTCCTCGGTGGTGCAAGGCTTCTGTCCAGCAAAGCACTTAGAGGCTGCTTTTCAAAGGCATTCTGCTTCCCTTGGAATCAATGGGTTTCTCTATTGACTCCAGAGGGAGTCAGTAAAGCTGACAATTAGTGCTTTTAAAAATCTCACCTGCCTTTGATGTCTGGCTCTAAGTGCTCAAGCAAGCCCAGGGATCTTTAGGGGGGACAAGGGCTCACAGGGCTGAAACAGATCTCCTAAATTCAGTTGATTGCCCTGGTCTAAGGCTGTGTTTGGCACAGCTCAAGCATGGCGTGGTATTTATTGCCTGACTTCTTCGAGCAGCCCTTCAAAGGTGGAGGTCCCAGGGTCTTCCCGAGAAGTCCAGGAACTGTTCCAGCAGCTCACTGCTTTTGTCATTAGAAGATTTGTCGCAGGTGGATGGTTCAGATCCAGGCCCAACAACACAAATGTTGGCATCCACCAGCCAGCTTCCCTCTTACTGGAGAAGTGGGGCTCAGTCTGAGTGCCATAATGCCAACATCTCCTGCTCCAAATGTCCATGGACCTGCAGGTCCTGTCTCTGAATCCAGCCTCCCTCTCTCTTGCCACATTATCAGCTCTTTTTTACCCTGGAGCTGTTTAGGACATCAGGTCAGTGCCTTACCTCCCTTAACATGCCAGAAGACCTTCATGGAACCCCTCCATTTTCCCTTTTCTGCCCTGAACAGACCCATTTCTTCCTGTTTTCCAATTTCTCCAAAGTATTGAGAGGAAAACAAGCTTTGTACAGGTTCAGGTAACAGAAATAGGTAATATTTTCTCTATGGGAGCATTTTAAAACCTTTAACTCTCAGTGATTTGATTTACTAATTGGCGTCTTGCACGTTGCCTTGGCAACTGGATTCATTTGTTTTTCTAGCCAGATAGGAACTGTGGTCAGCAGCTGAACAACCCACTGAAGCCATTCATTTGTCTCCCATTAGCATCCCATTACCAGAGAATCCAAATCCCAGTGGGCCCTATAGGAACAACAGAGGGTCTTAAATCATATTTTATCCTCATGGAAAGCACCGATGTTTTTGATAAGTGCTAATTGCGATAATACAAACCCTCTCCATCAAAAGACCACAAAAAGCAGGCCATCATCATCACCAGCACCCCCAGGATTTTGTAAGCTGCCTGTATCCAGCTGGATCCAGAGAAGCTCCCCTGCTGTTTCTGGAACAGGCGTGTACACCACGGACATTCACACAAAATGACAGGATCCCGGGGAAAGGTGACCTCATAGAAAATTGGGCCAAGGCACTTTGGGGCCTGATCCAGCTCCCATTTAAGTTAGTGTGAGACTAAAGGCTATAAATAGTGCTGTGAATGTTATCCAGTGCCTCTGTGATAGCCAGAACAGAGCTCGGAGAACAAGAATTAAGACTGTGTGGAGGAGACTGACCCCCATTCACTGCTTCAGCCTCTCTGAACTCCTGCTACAGAGAGATAAATGTCACCCTTTTGGTGGGCAAATCACTTAACTCAAGGAGTAACTATCCCAGAGGTGAGAGACACGTGGCATATTTGTGTTTTCCTTGGAGACTGGCCTGTCAGTCACTTTTCCAGGCAAAGCCAGCCTGCAGGAGTGCTGACACCAATTCAAGTTCGCCAACACATTGTTGAACTCTTTGCTGCCCCATGTCTCAATAACTAATGACAAAATACACTCATCAAGGGTTAGCCCTTCTCTCCCTACACTCCTGTGACTCATGCAGATATTTACAGGACACAGGTGTATCCTCAGGGAA